>JAGDQP010003935.1:0-89482 GCA_022664845.1 Lepisma saccharinum | reverse complement strand
GTGAGAAGCAGCGAACAGTGTTGCAAGCTTTGGATAATACAGGAATAATCAATTTGGACACGCCAGCTCGTATATTATCAAAAGTTGGCAGCATCATATTTCTACTTCTAATATATTTATATATCCTGTTGACGTAGCTGAACTTCCTAAAACATACATAGTTTATAGTTTGTCGATAAATATTCATCTTATTTACC
Source organism: Lepisma saccharinum (assembly GCA_022664845.1). Taxonomy (NCBI): domain Eukaryota; kingdom Metazoa; phylum Arthropoda; class Insecta; order Zygentoma; family Lepismatidae; genus Lepisma; species Lepisma saccharinum. Next base: position 89,285 of record JAGDQP010003935.1, on the reverse strand, counting down.
CTTCTGAGAAGTTGACATTGGGCTCTAAGGTCGACCCTCCTTGTATATAAAAAACAAAGCAAATTTAGACTCAGGTATACTATTTTTGTTTGGTTGATGAGAATTTTCTTTAGAGTAGAATATTTTCCAGTTGTTTAGAAACACACTGTATATTCGTCTCAGCACCTCCATCAGAGTGCTAACATCTTTCCTCATCATCTCTAGGTCTTTCCAGAGCACACGATAACGAGTAGTTTGTATCACTAACCTGCCGCACATCCTTTTGTACCATTGAGTCTCACTTCACTTATAACTCACCACATTACAATCACAGCTATTCGGAAGTAATTATTCCACTTATATTTAATTAATTTTGAAAATATTTTCTTAGTTGTAACCTATGATAGTTAAATTTATACATTCATCGCATCATTCACTGTACTTAGAAGTGTAGAAAATTATGAAGTACATGCAAGGAAAAAGTATATATTTATATAGAAACAGACAGCTTTGTAAAGCTTTGAATTACCAGTTTCAATAACTTGATAACAAGCTGATTTTTTTTTATATTTGTACATGTACTTGTTTATGAATTTGTAGCTGAAGACGCAATACCAAATATGTAAACATGTAGAGTCCAGAATTTCTGTAATTTGGGTAACTTGTAACTTAATCACCTCCATAACCAATATCGAAACAACCAAATCTCTAGTCTAGCGGCAAAAATTGCGTCATTCATAACTACGTAGTGAGTGCGGTGTAGGTTCGAGTCCTGTTAACGCTGTTCGTTTCAATCTAGGTTCCCATTGCTTTCCTATAAGTCACCTAAAAAGCAGAAATAAGTTTATAGCATAAATCTAGATCCCGTCATTAAGCTAGTGAAATATAACGGAAAGAGATTTTAATTCCTGAAATGAAGTATTGCAGGATGTACACATACAGTACTACCTTCGCGCCGTAGAGCGTTGCGTAGCATTCGGGAGGTTGTTGGTTCAATCTCAGCGGCCGACTATCCTGATTGAGTTTTTTCTCAGTCACACTAGGCAAATGACGAGATGGCGCCTTCAACAGAGACCCTAGTCGACACCTTCCCGAATGCTTTCCCTTCCCCTATCCCGGCCTGAGACTTAGATCCCTAAAAGGTCATAAATAAAATTCAAATTGAAACATACAGTACTGTCGGAAAAATATATGACAAGGAGAATTCTACCCTCTAATCCTTTGCTTTATTAGGTCGCATAACCCCTATTCTTTATGGATCACCATTAGAATTAAAAAAAAATAACTATCGTGTATTCAATAGGGACAAACCATTATGAGGAAGCGTTTTCTTTCTGTAGTACGTCTGTGGCCTATTTCTCAATTAATTTTCCAATGCATATCAATATAGAAGGTTTCTGTATGAGAAGAGCTTAAATCAAGATTTGGTGTGTAAGAAACGAACTCAAAGAAGAAAAAACAATCAATATTTAATGTCTGAATGATTTTCAAGCAAACATTTATCAAACTATACAGATAAACTTGACTCAACGAGGTATTGGAGCAGCAAATTCAATTAGGGCTTAATGATTGAAAGGAATATACAGGAAAATAAATTAAAAGAAAAATTAAGAAATATATATTTAAGAAAAGTAAACTACAAACTAAAAATATAAAAGACATGTATATGAAGCACTTCCTGTTTCTACTTAACTTTACACATGTTGTGAATAACAATTTTCCTTATACACATGCATGCTGTAGTATATAACAACATAACACAACATAACAGCATAAATTTTGCCTAAAGGCTTAATTAAAGGCTTATACTATGCATTCTGTAGTCTTCGATCTATTTTTTATCTAATTTCCAATTTTTTTGATTTCTCTTTTTTAATTAGCCTATTTTCGTGTTATGAACTTTGGAACTGTCACAATCTGTCCGCCGTAGAGTGAGTCGAGGTATTTATTTAAAAAGTTTTGTATGAATGAAGCACAAAAAGGCCACATCAGCAATAACCGTAATGTAACAAAAGAACACCACACAACAGCAGAGGACAGAAAACAAAAGAACCACACTAAGCGTATTATATGATTTAATCTTGAAATTACTTTTAAAGGGATATGTACCAAATTTATTTTGAATAAACAGCTTTATTGGGAAAATAAAATAATGAGAAAAGAATAATAAAAATGGGATCCAGCAAATCTCGTTAAACGAGATGTTTTTATAACGAGTAACAATACATAAGTAACTCTAATAATTAACAACTCCCGGGGCACTTGTAATTCAAAACTTAAACGTATAGTTCTCACAAATTTGAATATTATTTCCTTCTATTCATTTAATAATATGCACATTAATTATGACACACATTTCGGTGCTGAGATACGAAAAGGTTAAACCAAGTCTCTCCACAGTCGTTTTTCATGTTTTCTCGCATCACGTTCTATGTTATAGTGATCAATCATTAATTTCCATTGCCTAGAAACAACAATTTCAAAATCGGTTACACAAGTACCAAGTTGAAGTGCTATTATAATAAATTAATTTATGTTTACAGCATAAATTCCACTCCGTTATATATTTCAAACATATAACGTACGAAACCTTACATTACGAAAAGGTGTTGTTATAGCTTCTTACCGCGTCTAGTAGAAAAGTGAGACGGTGAGCATATGTCATACCTTTCAATGAGCGACCGTAAGTCGACGGAGGTAGCCGTGTGGTCTAAGGCGTTAGGCCAGCGACTGCGATGTTTTGGGTTCTAAAGTTGCCCTGGGCATAGATGTATGTGTGTGCTTTTAACTTGGATCTAAGGGTATGAGTTGGATCAGAAGGAATATCAGTTTTAAAAAATAGCATGGTTGGTAGAGCATTGACTCAGTAATTATAAGGTCCTGAGAACAATCCTACACTGTTATTATTATTTTTTTTTTTGAAAATGCTTTGATATATTCAGTAATGTTCCAGATAAATGTTCATATTTTCAGTAATCTTCGAAAAAGTACCGAAAAATTTATTTTGTGGTTCTTGAATGTTTCAATATTCAATTCATGTCAAGTTCGCACATGCGCAGAGAGAGGAAACGGTTTTTTATTGTAAAGAAACCAGCAACTCTGAAGAAGTTCCAGCCAGATAGCCTGCTGCCGCTATATTTATCATGCACTTTAGGAGAAATTCCCTTCGTGTTTCTTTCTCCCAGCATTCTACAAAACTGAATGGTGGCTGTTTCTTTACTAGATACTCCAGGTATAGCTATGGCTGCCTGGCTTCTTCTACGAATGTTTCGGAAATTTTAAACAGTGCCTACCCTGACTGAGGCTCCTCCAGGGTTTCCTGAGTCATACCAGGCAAATGTTGAGATTGAACCTACAAACTAGGTCCTGTTCTGACGTCTTTTCCTGTACCCTTTCCCTGCCTGAGTCTCAGATGCCTAAAGTCCATAAATAAATTTTTAAAAAATATCTCGCCTTTCAAAAGCATTGATAGTAAATATAACCAATCGTATTATTAGAATTTTCACGTGTTTCATAACACAGTTACACCACCCAAGACCTTGATTGACGCTTCCATAAATTTTTCTAATATTTCAGAGCAAGACTTTTAAGGATAACTCTTTTAGCTCATTTCGCATATCAGCACATCCTGTCAGAAAATAATTCTAATTTATATCCACGTGCAGATAGACTATTGCGCACAAATTCTATTTGCAGATGACTGCTTGGCTAAAACTTCGTACGTATGCATAAAGCGCAGAAATTGCCAATTAGTTTCATCTGTAAGATTTTGCTGAAGATAGTGTCAAAGTTTTCACATCATTTGAACGATCATTTAATTCTACTTACACAAATGTTATCTTTTGGAGTTACATTTAAGACTTTAGAGGAAATTGCGTTTGGAACAAGAATCCAGCTACGAAAATAATGGCCATTTTACATTGAGTTGTAAAACAAATGAAGTACAAATAATCAATACAAAGGACATTTAAAACAATAAGGAATACATCAACATATTTTGCACGATTAAACGTTTTGAGCGCTCCAACGACATCTTATGGTGAAATGAACTTCTGGAAACATTACTGTGATAAATATTACCGTGTTGCCTCATACTTTGTGGTCTAATTAAAAACCCATTCAATGGTCTCTGTCTCTTCAAAACAAATCAAGAAGCTTCTTGTTTCGGAAGTAACTTGGTAGTAAATGGTCCTTGAAATTGTTTTGTATTATAAGCTGTGAATTCGTAAGTACATTAATAATTTACTTTATGAACACCCTCCATCACCCGCAATACAACAGAGAAAGACTTCTGGAATCATCAGTATCTTCCATGGGAATATGTGCGTAAGCGTGAGCTTATTTCAGTTCGTCGTTTGTGTGTTAAAGTGAACTCACGTATGGTGCTACGTTTTGAAAACAATATACAGGTTCCTATACTTATCATAATTACAATGGTCAAAACATTAGGGGAACAAGGCAGAAACTAAAAAATGAACAATGAAAACTAGCAAAACAGTGCTGCATACTTAACAGACACAGTAAATCCATACTGTATCATGGGTGCAGTGCAGCCAGGGACTACATAAGGGGACAGGCGTCACAAAACTTGAAAAGGTGCAAAATCACAACGTCGAATTAGAATCCCAATAGGGTGCCTGCAGTAGGCAGAGTGCTTCTGTGCTAGTGTAGGGAAGTGCTGAATAGGAAGAATGCCATAACAGCAAGACTGACCTAAATCTATAGTCTAGAGAGCTGTTGGGAGGCTGAAAGCAGGGCAACCACAGCAAATCATTGCCGGAACAGTTGGAATGTCACCCAGTGCCATTTTTCGCCTAAGGAGACGGTTTGAACAAAGCGAACGTGTTCTGTGATGATCAGAAAAAGGCCGTCCACGAGCTAGATGGCATGGGATGGTCGTTATTTAGTGCTAGTGGCACGTCGGAATGTAGCTAAATAGTGACAGATTTTCAATGTGTACTGCTTACAACAGCAGTACATAGGGTGTCCACCCAAACTATTCGCGATAGGATACATGAAAATGATCTCTACGCGCGGAGGTCGTTATTGTGTCTAATTGAGGACACAATATCTTGGGGCCCGTAGAAAGTGGGGTTTAGCATATCGCGAAAGAGGGGTCTACCGAGCAGAATTTTGTGAGTTCCTCTGATGTGTCGCGCTTCAGTCTGGAGGCAAAAATTGGACGGGTGTGGATCTGGCGGAAACGTAAAACTAGTAATGCGTGAAAAGTCTTCTTGTGCGTGAAAAGTCCCAATATTGTGGCGGTGGATGTATGTTGTGCGCCGCCATTGCCAGCGGGCGACGTACTGACCTGTAAAACATTCGGCATGGTTGTCTGACGGCAGTGAGGTATACAGATGAGATCCTCAGCTCTCATGTTGTCGCTATGATAGAAGCAATTGGTCCTCATTTCATTTTCACGCCCATCCTCTCCGAGTTCTGCCGGCGGATCACATGCTTCAGAAGGCAGGTATCGAGCGCATTGTGTGGCGCACGTGATCGATGGACCTCAATTCCAAAGAATACGTTTCGGATGCTATGCGGAGAGAGGTTGCAGTAACGTCGGCAAGTCCAACAACTCTTCAATAGCTGAAAGTTGCCCTCCTGGAGGAGTGGCCCAGGATACCCCAAATTTGGATTGACAATTTCACCGGTTCCATCCCCAATAGGTGTGCAGCGGTATTAGCAGTGCACAGAGACTATACACCTTACTAGCGATTGTGTACATATCCATTTGTACGGTCCTGTATGGAATGGTACCTTTACCTATCATGTGTCCTTTCCTGCCCCATGTGTGTAAACACCCTCTGGGGGATCTACCTGACCAATTACTGGGTTGGTCCGCTGTGTCAAGCTGCGTCTGTTGAGGGACAGCGACGAGCTTCCAACTGTACCACTCTTCCACTACTTTTCACTGTCCTGTTCTCTGTTTCTACCATGTTCCCCTATTTTTTGACCAGTGTAATTAGGTTACGAGCTTTGGGTATTTATCTGTAACTCGTGTATATGTTACTTCACTTAATAAGTTTCAGTTTACAATATTTGATAAGGTTTCAAACGTTAATTTCTCAGATTCTCAGAAATGTAATTTCCAATATAAATTCCCAGAAATGCATTCGTGTATACTCGCTTGATTTACATCAAGTTTCAAGTCGCGATCATAATTGTAACGTTCCAACTCCGCTTATATTACTCTAATTAATTTTCAGTTCGGCTAGCTCATATGTTGAACGTTAACATACCTTACTGAAGATCTATTGCCAATTTTATCACAGGATGACTTTTCTGAATAGGCATATGAATACCGTATTTCTAAAACGGTAACTCCTATCCAAAACATAAGCATCAATTGGTTCTACGACGCCCGCAATTGACCCCCAAAACCCCTTGGTACCAACCATTTTGGGCTAAAGCAAAAAGACAGACAAACTTTTCTATCATTTTTGAAAATTCCTTGATTGAACTTAAAAAAGTAATAAGGTTTGAACCCCTTCGCCGATTTTAACGCATGATACATCGTTTGAAATGTATTGACTAGTAGATTACGATCCCGAAGTTTCGGCCGCCTATATGTTCTAGGTTCAGTGCTATCATCAGAAATGCGAAATTCTGAATCTTTCTTGGAACCGCTCTAGAGGGTCCCCAGGGAGGTCCTACCGACCCAATTTTGTTTTGTGTCTTAGTATAACAAAGAACTTTTAAATGCAAGTTCAAGCATCAAAATCGGGCTTTTGGTTCGCTACATCCGAAATTAGATGTATACATAGAATGCCGCTAACAGAGTCCTTTGTCAGCGTCACTCGAAGAACTACCGTTCTTTATTATTTATATAGCAATTACAATGATTTATATACGGCCTCTCTTGGTGGCGTTCCATTTGTACAAATTTATATTTACACGAAATATTTTAAACGACATTTATTCTTAGAACCTATTAACTTATTTATTTAAATATATAAGATAGAAATGTTATTTATTCAATGTATTTTCGGTTATAAATAGTTCTGGCGGTAAAGTCTATAAATATCTGTGCACTAAGTAAAATGTCCAACACATGCACAAATATAATTGTAAAATCATATAGCCAGAAACAAATATTTAATTCAAACCCTTTGAAGGCAATAAAATGAAGTATATCAAAACTTTATGCATCGAGTAACACTCTACATGTAAAACCTATTCAAATTTCGCCGCAGCTGTATTATTTTTCTTGTTGCTAGTTCACAAATCAACGCCGTGTGTTGTATTGATTTAACACAAAAAAGTAGTAGTCAAGCTGTGCCAACGAAAAGCGTTGAATTAACTGTGTATATATTAGGAAGATTACAATTTTTCACACAACATACTAAGGATAGTTCCTTTTTCCAGCTACATTTCGTAATGATACTACATAGTACATTTTGTGTTGAGAGTACATTTCGTAATGCCAGTAAATCTTAAGGTGTTTCATTGTAATCACTGATTATTGTTATTGAGCGGTTGAAACGTTTTGTGTAGCAGTATAATTAAGACATGGTATTTTGTCGTCCGTGGTAACGTTAATGGTAAGATGTTCTCACAGGATCCGTTATCCCGGATGCACTTAATGGAACTTGTGTTATCCCGGAACTTGCTTGTACTTGCATTTCAAAAGTTTTAGTCTCGGTATTCCCGAATGCTGTAGGTAGTATTTATAAAACATCGTGCAAGGAGATTCCTTAAAGCTGAAGAGACTGTTTTCTGCTAGTAGAGGTTATAGATCTGTATAGAACGCGTAACTAGTGTATATAGTTTGTCCTGTGAAAACTGTACCTCTGAATTGGGAGTACGAAATTGAAATTTTGTACTCCCAATTTCTGAGAGGCAGTGGCGAACCCAAGGCTGAGTTTACAGGGTCGGTTCTTTGCCTCCCAGTTTTTGGGAGGGAACAGATTAATAGAAACAAAAACGAAGGTAAAATATGAATCCCTGTGCCCGTCACTGGGAGTACATTATGCTATCTATTTTTCAGAGGCAGTGACGGACCCAGAAATTCATATTTTCCCTTCGTTTTTGTTTCTATTAATCTGTTCCCTCCCAGGAACTGGGAGGCAAAGAACCAGCCTGACAAACCCAACCCTGGGTTCGCCACTGCATCTCAAAAATTGGGAGTACAAAATTGGAATTTTGTACTCCCAATTCAGAGGTACAGTTTTTACAGTGTACCGCAGAGATTATAGACTCGACATTTAGCACTGTATGTCCTATATTGCCCATGTGAGCGTTTCCAACGAACATATAGGGCAAGCCTTATCGTTCGGGATCCCATGTCTTTTTTTCCACATGCCCATATTTGTTTTACATGTTGTTGAAACAATTTGAACTTAATTACTTTCTCACACAGCATCTTTCTCACATGTCCTCAAAGGTCTGTTCTGTAATTGCATCCATTTCATTTTCTTATTCAAGGATAAGTTATTGTTCAGTCAATAATCGTTTTGGTAGTCATTATGTACTCCAAGAACAAACTAATACCTGAACATACATTTACATATTAAACTCTGGCTTAATAATATTTGCTCGAACTTCATGTATACGTATATGATATAAAAAGGTTACGAATTTGTAGTGTTAAATCAATGAGCTGTCACCGGGACTACTCGAATATATTCTATGTTGGTTTACATCTTACACAAAGAAGTTAGTTCGCAAGTGAGAAGACGTACAAAATTTTATCTAAATTTGATTCATTTTAGGTGTGCAACTGATGATTTTATAGTGCAGAAATGTTGATATTTGAAAGTTGCCAAATAAATCTAATACATTTTGTTTTGAAGTAGAGAAAATAAACGTTTTGTTCGTAAACTAAACATTTTATAATTTGCACCTCTCAAGGGTTGAAACAAGCAAGAAATAACATTTAACATAAAGTAAAGGATATCATTTTCAAATGCGTTTTCGATATTCAATTTCTAAAAAGGAGCTCACAAACATACAACCATGCACACTCACACATATACCATACACACACGTGAACGTCGAACGTATACGACAGCTGGCATTTCGAGCGATAGAATCTAGCAGCAGAGAAAGAGAGGACGCAGGGAGGGTGGAAGGGAAAGACGATTGTAAAAATGGGTCGGCGGCAAGAGTAACACTAAAGTATATCACAGTAATGTGACGTCGCGATGTTCCACGAGGGATAATGTGGAACACCACTACCACTGCCGTAAGCGAGTCTCATCTTCTGAAGTGGTTCGTCTCGACGGAACTCTTGTTCCAAGGAGTCACGACGCCAGCGCCAAGTTATGTCCGATATCGTCAGGATTACCACCTACTCCTTCTTTCTTGGCGCTTCTTTTTATGAGAAACAGTAGTGAGAATCATGCGATAATTTATCATATTTTTAAACAATTTATTTTGCCTATTTAGTAAGCACTCACTGATAGTGGCACAACCAGTGAGGGAGATGGAATATAGATATGTCTTCTTCAAATGTCGCAAACAATTGGGGAAGCTAATAATCGTAGTGAGTAAGTCAAGTCTACTTACAATTGGAGCTTCATGCATATCTTGACAGTTTTCATTTTGTATCCGATAAAGCAGCAAATAAACTTGCATAAATTTGATTCAAAATCGTGATTCCTTCATCACCTACAAAGGTTCATTTAAAAGCCATTAATCACCGCAATTAACATGCCGGTATGAATCTCAGCACCTGATTATTTAGAAATAGCTCGTATTTACAAACAATGTGTTTTAAGGGAGTTTACATTCGGGAGGTTGTGGGTTCGATCCCAGCGGCCGACCATCCTGACTGAGGTATTTCCAGGGGTTTTCCCTCAGTCACACCAGGCAAATACCGGAATGGCAACTTCAACATAAGCCCTGGCCGATACCTTCCCGAATCCTTTACCCTCCCCTATCCCGGCCTGAGCCATAGATGCCTAAAGGCCATAAATAAAATTCAAACATAGTTTACGGAGTGTCAACGTAGTAAGCAAACAAGTTTTAGAACATGGTCTAGAAAGGCATAGTGTTCACAAAATAGACCATGATTCTGATTGTGAACACAAGCCATAGTGTTCAGAAAATTACAAATTGTCCAGTCAAGAATACAAGAAAACCATGAAGTTCTAATATATTCTGGAATGTTCGCTTAGAATACAAATACTATACTAATGTTTCAGTTGCATCTATTTTGAAAAGGAAGGAACACTTTTTAATAAAAGCGAGTATAATAAATTTTAAAACTTGATTTTTGTGGGTTTTATCTGTTATGTTAATGCAACAAGACTATTATACCGAGAAAACATTAAATGTGTGGAACACTATATGGAGTTGGGTTTAATCATAATTGTAATGGAAATTTAGCTATATTACGAACAACAGAGTTAACTTCACCGAAAACTAAGCGTGTCGCTACCCGTAAAGCAGAAGAAACAATAATTCAACCAATGTGACACCGTTTCAAAGTTGAAACAGCAAAAGTAGAACAGGTATTGAACTTTAAGTATCTGTGAAGTTTTGAAAGTGTTGATATAAAGATATACAGGCGAGAATACTAATGATACAAGGGACAATCACTAACAACAATAATATATTTTGTGAGCATGTGAATCAAGAGTTATGAGAAATATTGGTAGCAGTGTTTCAAGTATATGTTATATAATTCAAGCAGAAACTGAGTATAATGAGAGAGTAGAAGAGTACGTACTAAATGTGGAATGGAAACAACAATCCACTGGAAACAGAAAACAAAATGAGGAAATTGTGAGAAGAGTTCCCAATTCTGGAAAAATAAAGTAACTGGTTAACACATTAGCTACGTAGATTTATACTCACTATCAGAATATAATTGAAGATAAAAGGCAAAGTGCTAGACAGAGACTGAAATTTTCTGCTTCAACATAGGAAGATAAAATATATGTCGAGACGGAACGGAAAAATCAGTACGTACAGTGTATAGTTAGGTTGAACTTGACTGCAAGGATCTGAGTCTTTTAGAAGAACAGTCATTTAGTTCATGGTGGTCTTGATGATGGTAATAATGGTAATAGTGATATTGATAATCATGACTCCAACTACGTAGGCGGTCTCTGGCGACACTATCGAACAACTTCAGGTATTATTCACAATTCATGTTCCACAGATCATCTCGAGTTCACTACGCAAGTTGGCAACATTCCACACTTAAGTTAGCACACACGACTGTAATCATTAAGTCTCTATATAAAGCTTAGACCCGAGTCCTTGTGAACAAGAATAACTAAATAAATATTACTACCAGACTTCTTTTCCAGTGTTCACTTCCGATTTGTTACATTCAGTTTCATATAGTATTTATTTAACAATTTGCTCTTCAGTGAGTTACACCATTTTTGAGGAAGAGAAGTAACCAGAAGTATTATGTTTTATTACATGACAAAGAATACATGCTGAAACGACAATAATGTTTTGTTGAAGCAAATCTAATTGTAATGTTCCTTAGGAATGTAAGTAAAGGAAAACAATTCGTCATCAATGTCTAGATATGTTAGAAAACATAAATCAAGTTTTCCCGTTTGAAATTAATTTAAACAAAGTACAATCTAATAAAAAAGTCGCATACAAAGAGAAGAAAACAAATATACTTTTTGAATTGATGACGTTCTTCTAAAGGAGTTATTCAACAGTATATTTAAGGTATTCCTGTATAAAGTAGTTAGTACAAGTATGTTACAATGTAACGTATTATATTTCATTTCTTCTGTTTCACGGAGATGTTTTATAATGAAAGATTAATTAAATCTCTTATCAATGTCCTTTTATCAGCTTATCTGTCTTGTTGTAGGCACGAGTCAAAACTAACTCTCTGTCAGATATGGAACAAGTCACTTTTTACTCAGTAAAACTCAGAATGAAGTAAAAATCAAATACTTCCCATGCAAATACAAATTAACCATTTGAGTTAAAATTGTACTTACAATGTCTTAGACAGGAAGGAACAGTATCTTACATAGGAAGAAATGCTTGCTTCTCTCTATTATTATTATTATTATTATTATTATTATCATTATTATTAAGGTGCCAAGTCCTCCATTAAGTAAGTGATTTACAGGAAGAGTAAGAAAGCTGAGGAATTGAGGTTAGACTAGGAGGTATATTAATACTTTATTATTTATCGCTTTATTAAATTCCATAAATTAATTTTCTTTTTCATAATTCTTATCTTTGAATAATCTTGTTTGCTTCTTTTTATGAAGTAAGCATTATTTTAATTCCCAAGTTCATAAGCTAGAAGAACCAACACACACAACGTACATTGCAAATTTGTCCAACATGTAATATTATGTTGAAAAATAATATTACTTACAAAAATTAAATGTTATTAAATTTTTTGTTATTTCCGTGTTATTGTTAGTAGATAGTACTGTTACTCTGGGATGCGTATAGAATAAGTTGGGGTGATAGTAATTGCTATTGAAAAGAAACAATTAAAGTTTCATAAGTTCTGTCTTATTTTCAAACAAACAGGTTGAGAAAAATAATATTTTCTTTAATGAATTGAAATTTCGAAGAATGAAATTAGGTGTATCATAAAAATACAATCTCTGAGGATAATGAAATATAATTCCTAATACGCGACGCGCGGAAGATGGGAAATGAGATGTTTTCATAAATAGCAAAGTCTTTTTGTAAATTAAGATGGCAGTAGCTCAAATTTAACAAGATTTCTCATTGTGGGGGGAAAACCGCGTTATTAGGAGTATGATAGCAATGATTGGTGTTCTGTCTGGAGGCAGACTCATGACCAGTATCCAGTATCAACCGTTGATGGTTTGTCATTGAATTATATTTCATAAGCATGGCATTCTTAGAAGTGGAGAAGTTTAAGTTGAATTAGAACTATGACATTCATTGTCCTCCTATAGGATCGAAATCGTGACATCTTGTTTGGAAAGTGACGGGCAGAACCTTTAATTGACCAAGAACTTTATTGAAAGTATAGTAATTGAAACTTTAACTGTGATATATAGGGTTGCCACCTTTTGATGAATACATTACGAGACGCTTGGCAAAATATACGGGACAGTACCAGAAAATACGGGACAAATCTGAAATAACCTAAAATGAAAGTAACTAGTTCGGTCCTGTACTACTATATACTACTACCCGTAGAATTTAAACCTTCATAATAATCAAGAACACACAGAAAAGTTTTGTTTTCGAATGCTCACGCTCCGAAAACACTGGCGGCAGACGGTAAATATGATATATGTTTTTAATTTCATAAGCACAGTTGGGGTTAGTATCTGCAATGAAAAAAATGGCATGTGTTCAACACATTTCGGTGTTCCTGGGTGATCACGATTGTATGTGTTGAATCAACACAACAAACGGTGTTGATTTCGGTGATTCAACATAATAAAGATTGTCTTGCTAGCACTATACAGCAAAACAGTGTTGATTTAACATAAAAAGTTATAATCCTTCTGGTACACTGAGAAATGTTGAATTAACACAGATAATTTTAGTGTTATCACAGCAGTGTGTTATCAAATAGGACAAACAGAAGTAGCAATTATTATATCCTCAACCCCCGGTCTCATGGTAGGGCCTGGGAATCTGAAGAGAGTCTGCTCGCCAGTCTGTATACAGTTAGAAAAGAGTCCAGCACTACGTATTTGTTGAAGTTATGATATTTTGAAAATACGTATGTGAACTTACTACTTATAATACGGGACAACAACTGATAATACGGGACGCGTAAATTTTACCTAAAATACGGGACATCCTGTATTATACGGGACAGGTGGCAACCCTAGTGATATATTTGATTTGTTTCCTGCACGACTTAAATAAAAAATCAAATTTGTTTAAACTCCGCGTATTCGATCATAAGAGTTCTATTTATTTAAGATCATATATAACAGACCCTCTAAGTGATATCAAGAAGCTTTTTGTATGCATGCCAAGTCATACAAATAGTTTATCATTTATAATATTTCACATCCCGTTGTATTTGTTTCACAAAATGAAATATGCTTTTTTTTATTGAAAAAAAACGATAATGTTATTGTGATGAGTTGGAAGCGCTGGTCCATAGCCACCAAGAAGCAAAGAAGAGATACCTAAGAGTAGACACTTCGCTTATCGATAAAGAAAGTGGGGTAAGAAACGGAGTAAATATATTCTCAATTCCTAAAAATTGTTCATCCCTTCTCTTCTTCCCCCACCCTCTTGATTGGACGAAAAGGACAGAAGAGTGAAAACAAGAAAGTCATTTAATCGATTACTATATACGTTTCACAGACACGTTTGAGAAGTTTCTCCTTTTTTTTCGTGTAAAAAGTAGTGATAAAATATTGTACAGCACACTGAGCTTCTGGAGCAGCTATAACAGAGGCTCTTCGCGCCATCTGTTAAGCATTAAATAAACTAAATGTGCACGACGAGAAAAGGGCACGGTTAACCTCTTTACTGATAGAGCCAGTGTATTAAAAAGAGAAGAGTGTAGAAACGAGGACCTTAAGACACGTATGACAGAAATCAGTGCTACGTCCTATGTTGTCGATATAAAGCAGCCATTTTACGGAAAAGTACGAGTAAAAGAATACTGTTTCTTTCTGTCCGACATTGACTGCTATATTGTAGAGTTCGGCGCAGAAGAATTTTACCGTTTTCAAACAACGAACATCGTAAATCAAAAGAAACATTTCTGTAAACGTGTCGTAGATATTTGAGATGAGAAATTCATAAAATCGAAAACCTAAGAATGGTATTTATACAGTATACTAGAAGTGTCCAACATGTCGTGATAACCAATACAGCTGTGTACGGAAATCAATGTCCAGTGGTGCGTTAGACGTTGGTATTATCTTTGAATGATATTGGAGATAGAACAATACAAAAAACTTTCGTAGACATCATAGTCTGAGCTGCTAAGGAAAAGTGCTTCTGAGTTGAACAGTGCTTCTGGAAGTTAAGAAAGTTTGAACAGTTGAAATCTAGCTACTAAAGAGTATGGAAAACAATTACGCTTGAATGGTTGACAGTTGACAACTAAAATGGCGTACTAACATAAATTAAACAACAGGAAGCCTTGGGCTTAAGATACACTTAATATTCAATTATTTACTAACGCAATAATAAACTTCCATTTAATAAACTTTCCCACTCACTGAAACCTCAGTAACGTCATATTCTTTTCTGCCTTGTACCTTCTCTTGTATTCTGTTGAACTCATGGCCTTTGGATAATTGAAACTAGATTTTTATTTCAAACACGAACTTTCAGTAGTCTTATCTGTTTCCGCGCTTCATCATCTGCACGGTTTTTCCATTTCTCCTGCTTCTACAACTTGTTCATTTTATATTTTTCCAGGAAACTGCCCGAAGCTACTAAACCGGAACCAGAAACGTTACATTAAAAAATGTCGTTGTAGAAATAATATTCTATATTTCCAGAGAATAATATCCTCAAGTAATTATATTTCCGAGTATCATACAGTCATAAAATATAAGGGAGAAAATTCTAATATGATTTCCAAACTATACTAGTAATAACTTATGAACACAAAAGAGAAAATTCAATTTTTAAAGTGGATCTTATTCAATTCATATAATTGCATTTTTGAAACATTCATTTCTTTTCTAACAACAAAAAGGCAAACCAATTGTCAGATGACTGTGGTTTCTACCCCCAAAAAAATTAAGGATTTTTTCAACACTCATTTACGGTCTTTCTGATAATACAGACACTGGATAATATATCATTTTCCCCTATAAAAATATATTTGTCTGCAGGCAGTGAGCATTTCTGACGTAGCAGAACAATGCGAACGTGCAGAACTCCTTTTTTCTTCTAATGTTTTAAGGAGTACGGAAAGGTGCAACAATCACGCAAGGTATTTGAAGTAATGACGTGAGATGTTTCCCAACCCTAACAATAAGAAAGTAGTCTAATCTGGCCCGTCATCACTCGCTCACGCCTTCTTGTCGGTGACGCATATACAAACAGCTGAAAATGTCTATAAAAACACAAAGGAACATTTATCAAAAGTTATATAAGCATATAGTAATGATATCTTAAAGAAAACTGTTCGCATGTACGTGGACTTAACCATTTAGGAAGCCGACTTTTGTTACTTTAATTGTCTTTAAATGGAAAAATAACATATAACTATGATTAAATTCATTCCAAGAATAATATTTGACTTTTTTTGTAAAATTGAACACAGTTATTTTCAGTCTTAATACATGGTTCGTTCATAAACTGAAAAATATTTCATGGTTCGTTCTAAGTGTTTAAAATACATGAATTGTTAAAGAAGAATTGAAACCCGTTTGTAGTTAACGAACAGATAAATGTCTTTTGGTTTTACAAGTAGAAAGCACTTTATATTGAGGCAACTGTATATATTGTTTATAGGCGATGTTCTTAATATCTGTTCGTAATATACGAGCTCTTAGTCTACTTGCATTTCGTAATGTGATGTTTCATATTGCCTACTTATTCACACTTATTACAGTTTGGGTTATAATTTATATTCAACGAATACAACTTAATTTTAGTATATATACAATGTAGTGCTAGATTAACGACTAGGCCACGGAATCATCTGCAGGAAAACGCTTTCCAAAGGGTATTTACAGGACCTCGGAATAAGACAATAATAGTTCTGTATATGTACATTCGTCTATGATGTCAGGGATCTTCGCTGCTTCCAGACAAAACTATTATAATTGTTGGCAATGCGAGATTTCTTCGGTATTTCTCATGTTTGCTGTACTACTATACGAATTGACAATCAATTAGAAAATACGCATGCACATGTATGGCGGTGAACGTGAACTTCAAATGAATAGAAACACTGTAAAAATTGATAAATGTCGCACTTCACATCTCATAGGCAAAACTGTAACTGAAACACATTCTCACAGAAAAAAAGTTTATCGAAGCTTGTCAAGTTTAATGACACTGAATGCTTCCAAAAACCAGGAAGTATGCAGTCAAAATGGACGTCCTGACTCTGAACGAAATCGACTCATAAAATTACATACCAAGGTACACTGGAATAGAGTACCACAAAAGAAACAACATCCAATGATTACACAAAAACAACAACTTTGCGAGCAGCAGAAATTAACGCAGGATATGGACACCAATAGATGTGTCATTCAAGCTAGAGATGTGTTTAAGGTATTGCCGATATGAAAAATTAGATTTCCTTGAACGCTATATTCACACTATGGATGAGTAAGTGTTATCGTTTGTACTGAATTTATATTATTGATATAATATTTACATTTCAGTATTTTAAAGCAAACCTGCAGATAAAAGCAAACAATCCCAACTTGTCTAAATTATTCTACTAACATAACGGAAGCTAAAACACCTTAAAGACATGCAATCACAGTCCACCACAGCGTTCTGTGATTCTTATAAACTGTGTACTAAGTTTCTGATTCATTAACTGATATACTAAAATATTATGCTTGAAGAATAATGAAATACGGGCTAGCATGTTATAACAAAAGTGAACTAATGCTATTTATGTAGTAAAAGATTCCAGCATCAAATTCCGGCAATAGGTTTCTTCAAACGTTAGTTCTGAATTTTAAATTTGCACTCATGTAGCTCTAAGAGAAAGCTCAAACACCGTATAATTTGAAATCGCAACAAAACCTTCTATACTTTTAGAAATCAAGGTTTGTTTTTTCTGTTATTTAATGTAACAGTATGCGTTGACAACAACAGTTGCTGGAACCTGCGTTGGCGTAGATAGCATTGCGACCAAAGCGTGGTCGCTTGCACAAAACCAAAAATACCGTAACCTCTTTCCCACAGAAGTCATGGAATAGTTGAATTGCGATGACCACTGATTGTTGGCTCAATAGTTCATTATGTGTAACTTCTATTTTTCATGCCACATAAACGTTTGTTGGAAAATGAACTGAGCTTAATAAACAACAATAAAAACTCTCTCTCTCTCTCTCTCTCTCTCTCTCTCTCTCTCTCTCTCTGCTTTTGCTATGTAACTTTTAACTAAACGTGGTGATACTGATTGAAAAGGATGAAAAACGTATACGGACCAAATTATCTGAAAATGTTTAAATAATGAATGACCAGTTTCCTCCTCTTTTGTATAGGAACGCATATATTGGACATTCGTATTGTATGTTTTCTTTTTAAGGAAAACTAGGTCAGCAAGGAAATAATTAAAGAACGTAAAATGCTCATTAATTACAAGCATTATCATATTGCCAGACATATTGAGAATGTTTATACCTAGCTGGTTAACTCACTGAAAGCAAACTAGATTTTTAAGTTCCGGCATTAAACTCATCACCTGCTCGTGATTTTTATATTCAATAATGTATGTATTAATAGAAGGTACCATCTTTACATTTTGATGCATGTATTTTTATGAATGGAAGATGGTTCCTTTGTGGTCCAACAGAAAGCAGAAAACATTTAATGAACAAGTGACCAAAGTTGGACAGTGCTGAACTTTAATATGTGTGGTATAAGAAATACCTGGACTACATAAAAATCCTGCTGAGTTTCAAGCATGACGGCCAGAATTCCTGGAATTCATTCAACAAGAGAAATGAAGATTAGTTCAAGAACAAGAACATGGAAGACGATGGGAAGTTAAAAAGTGATTCACAGTGAAGGACTAAAGGCTCTTGAGAAAATGTTGTGAAGTTGCGAGGAGCAAGATGTGCCTCCAGTGGGTATTATATTACCCTGTCGCCTTCGTGGCGCCCTAGCGTGAAAGCATGAGTATAAGACAATGTAGCATCAGCATATTTTGTGCAATATTGACTAGTTCTGTGATCCTTGAAGTAAGTCTTTATATCTTTATTTAGATTCTAGATTTGGTTAGGCTCTGAATATGTTAAAAGCTACTTTAAATCTTTTAATAAATTAATTTATAGCACAATATTAACATTTGTGAATAACACATTCCCGATCCCGTAAAACTTGCCTTTTGGGTAACCCTTCTCTCTCTCATATTACACTAAGGAGAGTCGGTCACTTGTAAAACTTACTTTTGATTCACATTTTTTTGTAATATAAGCTCCTGATCTGAGTGTTAATTTGGCAAAGCACTTAGATGAACTTCTTCGCCGTTGCTGAGAAAATCGGCTTTGAAATATTCGGCGTAGGTCATATTGAGCTTTTTTTATGCATTAAAATATTTATTCTTACAAGCAAACATACTGAGGCACAGAAAAGAATTATATATTTGAAGGGATCAATACAAATACAAAAGGATTCATTTTACAGGAGAAGGAAAACACTTGTTTTAAAACTTTCAGGCTTCATGACAAAATAATAATAATAATAATGGCATGTGATAGGTGCTCAGTCTATAAATACTTCGAATGCAACATTTCATGATTAACTTAAGTGGTAGTCTCTCTGCACAGCTTTATCTTTAGGAGAAAGTCACTTCTTGCAACAAAATGTTAAACTTGTTTTCTTAGTGTTTGAAATATTTGACCAAAAATAGGTTTATTTTAAAGAAAAACAAGTTTTCGATGGTTATACTTGTTTCATTGCACTCAGAAATACAAAACATTCACTCATAATCTGAAAGGTCACTTTCGTCATTCATGGGACTTTCAGCGCACATTCTTCCATGATGTTATCATAAAACAGGTGGAAGATACAACTCAGATAACTTTTTGATATCATTCAACTTAGCATTTTTAATGATATTAGGTCCACTTTAAAGTGGATGACTTTCCTCCTGGAGAAAGTTCCTTCTTGCATCAAGTCAATCTAAGTAGTTTATGATTCCGAAAAGCAACGCTGTTGTAGTTCCTTACTGGGGCGGAGGGGAAAGTGTCTTTTTGCACCATTCGAAAGAGCGTTTCTATTTTACTGCAAGAAAATATAAAAAAATCTCAAAATGGCAATTTTTTGGAGAAAATACCTTTCTGCATTGACCCCTTCATTTTCTCTTCCGACATGATTACAATGTCAGATTATGTGCCCATGCAAATTTTGACCCCTTGAGCTCAATTGCATTGGGAGATATCGATGATATAAAAATAAAATTCTGTCTGTGGCAAGTGATCACAAAGTGTGGAAATATCCTTTATGTTCTTACATTGGTGAAAGGAATGGAAGCGAAATACACAGTAATGGGTACTGAGTAGAAAGCACTATCTGCTGGAGGATATGTTCTTCATGACCGCCATATTGAATCTCGATTGATTTTCTTGAATGGGAAGGGGGTCGTGTAAAATGTCATTCTGAGCTAGAATTTAACGATAAATACGTTTGTGGAGTCAATTTTATCCTAAATGTATTATTGTGAGAGATAGGATCATGTGACGCTAGTTTTGGGTATTGATGCAATAGCCTGAAAACGGCCATTTCGTTTTGAAATAACAAAGGAAATAAAACTCAATTGCATACAAATTGTTCCTGGGTATAGTGTCCTATCGATATGGATTTGTATTAATTTTAATTTCATTTATTCTGTTATTTCAAAACGAAATGGGCGTTTTCAGGCTATTGCATCAATACCCAAAGCCAGCGCCATAAGCCGTTCTCTCTCACAATAATACATTAAGTGCAAAACTGGTTTCACTAATGTATTTATTTAATTTCCACCCCTAGAATGACATATTACAGGACCCCCTTTCCATTTAAGAAAATCGATTTAGATTCAATATGGCGGACTTCAAGCTGGTGGACATACCCAGTACCCACTACAGTGTATTTGGCTTCCATTCCTTTCACCAGTTTGAGAACATAAGAATATTTCCACACTTTGTGATCACTTGCCACAGACAGAATTTGATTTTTATACTATCGATATCCCAAAGTAATTGAAGACCTGAATTGAAAAAAATCCCAAGTCCACCGGAGTATATTTTTCAGGAGGAACGAAAACAGTCTAAGATCTTCGTATGTTATCCTATTTATTTTGTATTAAAAAAAGGTTTTTGTGCTGCGATTAGGATGTAATATTTGTGCAAGTGGATAGATAACCCTTGGAACATAGATACCAACGAACAGAAAAAATGCAAATACGAAAAAAGTGGACTTGGGATTTTTTTCAATTCAGGTCTTCAATTGAGCTCGAGGGTTTAAAATTTGCATTACACATACTTTGACATTGTAATCATGTCGGAAAAAAAAATATATAATTCTTTTCTGTCCATTCAGTATCTTTGCTTGTAAGTATAAACATTTTAATACTTAAAAATAATTTAAGGACATACTTTTCTTAAACAATTCGTACTAAAAACAAAAAAATAATTTTGTTTATGCATGACCTAAAACAAAAGCATTCGGCGCGCTCTCATATACGGTCACTTTATAAATTATTGTATTGGTGAGCTTTAGTACGAATTGTTTAATGCTCAATCCAAGTGGTTTTCCCGCCTTTTTCGTTTTACGTCAATTATTCAAATTTCAGTAGATGAAAACAGAAATTTACTTTCACAGACCGAAGATCGTTTCGTCCTTAATTAATGAGTACAATTAGTTTTAATAAAATATTGATAGTAAACTCAGGATTTGGGGACAGAATAATGTCCCAAAAGTGTCTGCACACAATCCTGCAGTTACTACTAGCATTTAATAAATACTATAATAATTGTTCTCATTACTGAAGGACGAAACGAACTTTGGTCCTTGAAAGTTAATTTCTGTTTTCTTGTACTGAAATTTGAATAATGGACGTAAAACAAAAAAGCGGGAAAACCCACTTGAATTGAGCCTTAAGAAAAGCATGTAATTAAAAAGTTTTTTTGTTATTTTTCTTGTAGGATACTTTCTCAAGCTGCTTTGTGACCAAAATCCTAAAGTGTTCTGCAACTAGGCCAAACCCAACATCATTGCAGGCTAGTATTTATTTTGGGATAATGAAGTATATATGCTTTTAATGTATATAAATATATGAAAGTAACAATGGAATATTATATTGTCACCCGATTTATGTCGCTGTGGAAAATTTCAGCATTCTATAACATATATAAATGAGTTAAATTAAGGATGGAAGATTTGAAGACACCACGGACCATTGTGAACTAAAGAAAAGAATGTAAAAAGCTTAATATGACCTTCGCCAAATATTTCAAATCCGATTTTCTCGGCAAGGACGAAGAAGTGCAACTTAGTGCGTTGCCAAATTAATACTCAGGTCATGAGATTTTATTACAGAAATTATGAATCGAAAGTAAGTTTTACAATTGACCAACTGTCCTTGTAAGTCGAGTTTGCCTGATTCTACTTTAAACGATCTGGACAAATTTAATAAAGGTGTTTACAGTATAAAATACTATTAGAACCGTATGTATTCCTTATGTCCCCTTCATTTCAGCTGATCAACGTATGTCTTCTGAAGAAGGTTACACATTTTCATCGCTTTCTTGTCTAACTTTACAGGAAACTTAGTGCTCACTCACTGTTTCGCTTCAACACCCACGCCAACCAAGGAAACTTGCGCCACTGCGACAAAGCTATACGTTTCTCCTGCTACTCAGCGCAAGTTCGTGAAATGAATTTCATGGTCATTGTATCGAGGTCTTTATTTATTATATTTAAGTAGAAACAACTAGAAATAACCGCTTCTGAAATCTAAACTCTCTCCTGGATATTCTATGAGAAAGGTTCTATATTTATATTTTAATACAGAAAATAAGGATAATATCAGCATTATTGTAGAAAAGATAACTGTAGCTTGAATGATATAAGTTATGTTTATTGTGTTTTAGAAATATTAACTGAATAATTATAAAAGAATGGTATTCACGTGTACCCGTGTATTTTTTCCTGATGCCTCATTACTCGCAAAGGGCATTCATGCGTTACCCTGTCTTCACGCCGATCCACCTATTATGCGTCCTCAGCTATAAGTTTGTAATAAAGTTAATTAAACAATTTGAAATCAGTTTACTTGCACAACACCAATGAATTTCACATTCAATTGTACCTCAAGACGATCGTTTCCAAAATTTATATTTTGGGCCTTGTAACCATTATCCTACTGCTCAGTTAGAATAATAAAAATTCGGCACTGGTCATCGTAGTGACGAAATAACATGTCCGATAAGTCGAATTGACACAAATAGCATCTGCAGCACGTTGTTACGAAAATGTATAACCAACGTTACGATGATGAGGATGAGTGTACTCCAGGAAGGTCAGAAGGTCGATGGATCAGTTCAACCAATAATGGTTTTCTATCCCCTTTCATCGAAGAAGATAACGATACAATCATAAGAACGAGAGTTAGAATTTCAAGTGTAATTCGAACCAATTGACCCCCCACCGGGAAATCAAACCTAGGAACATTTGGTTGGAAATCTAGAAGATCACAGACAGTTACCAATATATAGGCTTGGAAAAAAAATATTCCAGAAGGGATTGCAGTGGTCAAATCACATATTGCGATAGAACAGGTCTCAGCTTAGTCGAACACTGCTCTTGTCACACTTACGCGATAACCAGTAGCCGAAATATGCTGTCACATCATAATCAACTGTTAAACATAGCGGCCAAACGTTGAATCATGTAGCAAAAAGCGAGACATTAAACGTTTCCCAATTTCATACAATATAGGAGTTCTGGTCGTCAAATTAATAAAAATATAATATGCAGATCGTGGTTCTAACATCATGCAAAATTTCAGCAACTTCCGTGATGTGTTTGTCTTTGTGGTATCAAGTAAACGTACGTTCAATATCTTTCTGTCAATGAAGTGATTATGGGAATAGAATACATGCGTAAGAAGGGAAAAATAGTATTGGATTCCATCTCATATACTTATTGAATATCATGTTTTAAAATAACTTCCTGTTGATTTTTCTAGAGAGGACGTTTTGAAAATTCTGAAACTGTGATTGGTGTCAGAAGGAAATGTGTTTTAATTTGAATTTAATTTTTAAGACCTTTGGGCAACTTTTTCAGGCCAGCAGAAGGAAACGACTTTGATCTTTATTAGCTAAGTGTATAATAAAACATTCTCAGTTTAAGTACTTAAATACAAGAAAAATGATTGCAAAATAGCAACAGCGAATACTTTGGAAATATTTTTTTGTAAATTACTAAATTATACTTCATTCATCAAGAGAAAGCATATGCTCAGAAAACAACATAAATTACGTTGATGAAATAAATGTATTTCCTTACCTCTTGGTAGCTAATGTATATTGGCTTATTCATTATAATCCAGACAGCACTTTCCCAACAGCCAGGATGTGTTGTGGAACCTTCATACGTCATATAGTACGACGTGTCTGGGAACAAGGTACTTAGGGATAGATGGCGGACTGGAGTTGATAGACCTATAAGATAGATTAAAAGCAAAAGTATTGTTTTATTATTTTTGAAAATTAATCAATTGTAATCTTAATTTTTATCAGCACAACAAATAAAAAAAAATATTCCTATATAAAATTGTACCTAATAGTTAATGGGTTCCCAATTTGGGAGATTCACAGCGGCAAAACGATGCGGCATAGACTCCACAAATGCATGCATGGACATAAGTAGCATAACTGTGAAGCCATTCCATTGAAAGCTGTTCACGAGGTTCAGCACTATTTGTCGAATGTTTATATCTCTCCTTAACCCATCACTCTAAATAGCCCCACATATTTTCAAGTTAATTTAATCTGGAGACACTGATTGTCAGAAAACTTCTGAAAGGCCCTTTGCATGCTATGGATCGATGGACTAGACAGTTATTGGATTATTAATAAATTGGTGGACAAAATACAGCAGCTTTTCATCGACAAACAGAATGGACTCCTGATACTCAAATGGACAGTAAAGTCTACCAAAAGCTCATTTCGTGTGAAGCACCACCAGAACGTCACAGATCAACCTCAGCTTGGACTGCACCTGTTACACATTTCTGTATGAAAGTTGGTGCGATCACCGGTACACTCTACCTTTGGTATCGTTTTAGTAAATACAGAAACAGGTCTCATCTAACCATATGAAGAGGTCCAACCCTTTACCATCTAATTTTGGCGAGTTTCGCCCATTGAAGTCAAGTTTTTGTTTGTTTTTAGGTGTTACCATACGCATATTTGTCGGTGCTCTACTTCAGTGTTGTGGAATTTTCATTGTAGTTTACATTATAAAACTGAGACATGTGAGTTAGCACTGATGGCTTGGAGAAACTGTTGTGGCGAACCTTTTTTCGGAAACTATACGTGACATAGGTGGCCTCGTCTGTGAGTAATGTTTGACCAGTTCTTATGCCGATATAACGTCGACCTCATTTGCTTCCATTGTCTAAAGACATATTTCACTGTACTTTAGTACCTATCATCAATTTTATCACTTCCTCAGCATTGTGTATTCGTGGACGCTCAAATGAAAGACACTGAACAATACACACTTTATACAACCTATGACGGCCACAAGAACTATAAGCCACCTACATACCGATGAGCCTATCAATTTCACGCAGATCTCCAGCTGATGGTCAATACATAACCAGTGCGGTACCTATTTTACCGAAGGGATCTCATTTATTTTCTGCTTTGCTTATGTATATAAACGTTAATTATATATAATTTTAAAAAAAATATATTTGTGCGAACTAAAGTTGCTCCTTTAGTTTTTCCAGGTTAAACTTAAAGTGGCAGGTTTGACCCTAGCTTTCGTAGTTCGTTTTGTTTTCATTTTCAAGCGACCTGATGAAAATGATGAATCTAAAAGTAATATCAAAACTTAAAGTTTCTGTTTGGCGAAAAGACTACTTAAATCTTCATTGATCATTTTTGATCATCGAACCTTTTCTACACGTCATGTTTAAAATTAAAGTCATACCTTTGAAATATATGGTATGTTATGTAAACGAAATTTACGGGAGAAATTGCCATTTGTAGGTTTACTCACCAATTTCTAGGGTAACAACATTTTGCATCCAACTTCATCACACATGAATCACATAGCTATTATATAATATTTCAGTTTTACACTTTTGATTGTTGTTTCAGTCCTATGAACATGTTTTCTGAAAAGAAAGGGTATCAAGCAACATCGTCTATAAAAGTTTGTACAAAGACCGCTACTGAAATAATTCATTAATGATAATCTGAAATTGAAGTGCGTAAGTGGCATTCTTGCCGAAACAAGTATTTGCGTTTCCACTAATCTTAAGTTCAGCTGATACTACTAAATCTACATCAAGGGTGTCTAGATACATTAGATAATCCAGTATATTGGGACAACTGAAGCGAATATCGCCATGAAGACAATATCTCCTCTGATGCATGTAATTTTAGCTTAACAAATGACCAACAAAGTATGCGAGATGTTTCTTTGCATGTACGCTTGGTTGTGTGTGAGCACGAGGACACGTTTCCGGGAACCGCTATTTCCATCAGTAGGTTTGAGCCCTTGTTGGATAAGGACATGCTGTATACTTGAAGTGAGGAGAAAGTCGCCAATTTTCCCGTTTTCTTTACTTCTTATACATGAATATTCAATATATGTTTTTGTCAGATAAGACCTTAGCTCATTTCATCAGATAAAGAATATTTGTTTCCTTTCAACAGCATGGAGTACAATTATGTTTAACTAAAACAGTGCAATGCTGATAATACTGCCACTAACGCTTGTTAGCAAGGATAAAAAAGAGCCATACTAGACTTCTACACATCATAAGGAACTGCAAAGAGCACTTCCAACTCCCGAGAGTAACTGCCCATCCTATAATAGTCTGGCAGAGACTTTGTGGACGTCTTAAGTTCATCGGACACACATTTGTAGAAAATCGTTTAACAGCAAGGCAATTGGGAATTGCTGGTAGAATTTTCAGAACTTTCTGAGGACAAACCAGGAAAAAGGTCAGATTTGATACATATAACGTAGGTGCTGAATCAGACAGACCACTCTACAGATATTTATCAGCCTAAGGAATGTATGGATCAAACAAATGTGAAGACGAAACCCCATCGAAAGGACAATTTTGGGAGTAATTGTGGAGTTTTATAGCCACCAAAAAGACAAAAGATCATGGATTCCATAATTGGAATGCAGTATATGGTTCCACGAGAACTGTGACTCAGGAAAGTGTTTGACAGTCGTTGGACTGTGTCAGTAGTGTGAGGCATGTTTACACACTGTTGGACGATGAGTAGGTTTTATCAACAAAACATTTTTAATATCTGAATTTGTTATTTGTTACTTAACTTCTTAATTACGTTGCTCGTGATGATTTCTTAAAGTTTAGGTTAGAATCTTACGA
This sequence comes from Lepisma saccharinum, assembly GCA_022664845.1. Lineage (NCBI taxonomy): Eukaryota > Metazoa > Arthropoda > Insecta > Zygentoma > Lepismatidae > Lepisma > Lepisma saccharinum. The sequence continues at coordinate 62,128 of JAGDQP010003935.1, read as the reverse complement.
TTCAAGTGCACTTTTATATTTTGTAATAGCATAATTTGTAAGTGGCCATATTACCTACAGGTGCCTGCGAAGTCGTTAGTTTACCTAATGTAGCAAAAAATTAATAAACTGGTAGTTCCTAATATTAATGTCAGCTGATGATCATTTTAGCAAAAGGTCTTGCCTAGTTCATGAACGAAGGAATTCTTATTAACGTCATAAACAAGCTGGTGAGCTTCTAAGGACAGGATCTACAGTTTTTGTTAAAGTGGGCTCCGAACCACTGCGTTCAATGAACCCCGGTGAGATTTGAAACCATGACCATGCGCACAGAAAGCGAGCAGTCTAACGTCTCGGCCACCCCGAGGTTCTTCGTAGTTCATATTTTAGTTATATTTTCTCTGTGGCTGAAAATAAATGAGTTATTTCAAATACTACGAATTGATGGTGATATTCCATTAATTTTCCCCATCTGCTTTTCCTTACGTTTTTCATACGTTTATCTCTTTGTAATTACACTTTTGTCAGTGTAATAGATTTAGAAATTCCTGGATGTGCATATCTATTTTACTTTGTGTAATGATTGTTTTAACATGACAAGCAACTCCTTTGTACTTACGAAACCCTCTGTGATAAGAAAGCAACACGTTAGGTTTATCACGCTTCTAGAAGATGAAGATCAGTGCCAAGAAGACGGAGGTAGGTGAAAGGTTATATAACAATTACAGCAAGTCAGTTAGGATGCATACTAATTGTGTCAAATTGTAAGTTCCTCGGGTTTTTACACTGAGTGATATATTAGAATGTATGTGTATAGGGAAGTTTCAAGATTTGCCACGGATTGAAACAAGGCGATGCCTTATACCATTACTGTTTAAACTTGTGTTAGAATATGCGATTTTAAAAATTCAAAGGGACAAAAAGGGACTATTACTGCATGGTTTGAATCAACTGTTAGTATACGCGGATGATGTAGATTTAATAGGGGACGATATAGGTGCATTACAAAGCAACATTGATGTCTGAGGAGAAGCGTGCGATGAGATAGGTAAAAAAAAACAAAATACATGATAACAAGCCGAAACACAGGAAATGAAGGAAATAACAACATAATAATTAGGGATGAGGTCATAGAGAAAGTAAACAAATTTAAATACTTGGGAGCATACGTAACAAGCAAAAATGAGATCACGGAAGAAATAAAAAGTCGCTTAGTATCTGGTAACGCATGTTTCTATTCAGTCCAAAAACTTCTAACATCGCGATTAATATCAAGGAAATTGAAATTGAAAATATACAGAGCGGTTATTCTGCTGGTGAGTGCTTTTTCTGTTCGGAAAGTTGGAGTACGACACTAGCAATAGAACATAGATTACGTGTGTTTGAAAATAAGGTTTTGAGAAAGATATACGGGACGAGATGACTTTAGAATGGAGGAGGCTGCGTAATGAAGAATTTCAGGGACTGTACGATTCACCAGATGTTGTAAAAATAATGAAATCGCGACGACTAAGGTAAGCAGGCCATGTAGCTCGGATGGGGGAAAAACGAAGATTATATTCTATCCTGGTTGGAAGGCCGGATGGAAGGAGGCCATTGGGAAGACCGAGACGTCGTTGGGAGGACAATATTAGAAGAGATCTTCGAGAAGTAGATGTTCGTTATGAAAACTGGCTTGATGTTGCCCAGGATAGAATCCAATGGCGAACGTTTGTTACTGCGGTGATGAACTTGCGAGTTCCATAATCTATAAAGTTAGTAGTTAATGCGTATAGCAGATAACCAGAATTTACACATAATGGTTTGCATGTTTCCGAATAGTAGCTTCAAGTTGAACAACGCACATTATACTGTATGCGGGCATACTTAAGCTTAGGAGATCGCGTTAGTGGATAAAAAAACAGGATCACAGTAGACTGTAAAAAACTGTTTCTTAAAACTGAGAAAACATTCTTATCTGTGCACCTAGAATTTTTTATAGAGACGAGATATGAGCGTTCTCATTTAATAAAAAATGAGATCATATCTGACCAGAAATAATTTCTGTAATTTGTTTTCCAAACCGACATGTTACCATTTTCCATCAATTTGAGAACGCTGAGATCTCATTTCTAAGAGAAAGATTTCTAGGTACATAGATAAGAACGTTTTCTCAATTTTAAGAAACCGTTCTCTTACACTGTAGAGAACACAGTTTAAAATTGTTAAAGTCATAAAAACTGTAGTTTGGCCTTTTCGCAACCAACAAATGACAGAAATGTCAAAGAGTAAGTGAATGTTTGTATCGCGTCATCACTACATTCGTAAGACATGAAATCGAGGTGAATTTATTTCCTTGAACCCTTGTAAAAGAAATTGGATTAAATTCATACGCAAATCACAAAGCACGGTACGAGACATAGATTGTTACGTTTATGCAGTTCCTTTGTTCTTCTTTCTTACTACTAATGAAGCAGTCTTACGAATAATGAAGTATCAGAGAGAATGAAAGAGAAAAGAAGAACGTGGGCGACATAACAGAGACACATAAATAAACACACATATTCAGTGCCTGAAAAAGGAAAAACAAAGAAAATCAACAAGAATAGCAAAGGAGAACATTCCTCATTTTGGCTTCGTTTTCTTGAATTTTCTCAAGTATGCTAAAAAGAGCAGGTAAAGAAAGGAACAGATGGAGAGGAGAATGGTTTCAGATAACATCTGTGTTGATGAAGTCTTTCTAGCTCGTGCATCCTGGAGAAAATAGGACATCTCATGCATCTAATTGTCTACGACTACACTTCAAATTGATATTTCCTCTTTGAATTTTTAATTGCTGCTGCTATTGTTGTTCTTACTATTGTGTGTGTGTAATCACAATAAAACAGGCCGAAAAAGAGTAAGTATCTTTAATAAAAATTTAAACAATAAACCAAGAATAAATTAAAAACCTTTCATTTTGTTTAGCTTCTCTGATCGCTCACTTAAAAGTGTAAGGAAAAGAAACAAGCAACGATGGAAACAAAAATAGATACAACACTGCCACAGGACACTATAAAATGGAGACAACATTAAAACCGAACACAATAAAACTGGAACAACAGTACCTAGAGGCACGAGAAGAAATGTTGAAACGACTACTATGGACACAATAGAGAACAAAGGCAAGACTACCACGGAACATCATAGAAAACAAAACAAATAATACCATGGAACACAATATAAAATATAAACATTACATCGGGGCCCCATGTAACAGTACCATTGTACGGACATAACAGTACCATTGAACACCAAAGTAAACGGAGACAACACCACCACGGGACATCATAGAAAAGAAACTACAATACCACGGACGTATAAAAACAGAGCCAATGTTATCCGGAGGCACCCTAGAAAACGAGACCACAATACCACAAGACGCCATTGAAAACGGAGACAACACCAACACCAACACCAGATACTATTCAGAAGGATGAGACTTGCATAAACATATAAAGCATCTTTATTTTACGGTTTTTACTTTCTTTCAATATAATGGAAACGTATATAAACAGGCATCCTTTACCCCATTGTTTTCGCTACACAAAGTAAAAATATACGAAATCTACAGCAAAGAAAAGGAAAGACAAAAAGAAGATGCAAACGGAACAATTCTATCAGCTACTGAGGAATAGATACATTGACATCTTAGTGTACGGCAAGAAGATAACGAATGAAACTATACCGAAGACTACAGATTCCTCTAACTAGGAAACCATAATGCATGCTGCGTTTTGGTTCAGAAACTAAAATATCTATACGAAAGAGCGCTTCAAAAACCATCAAAAACAAAATGGTAATTTTGTGGATCGATTCTGAAGAAAAGTGACCTGAAATTTCCTAACAACGAAAAACGGAAAACGCAGAAAAGGGCACAAATAGGAGTCTGGGTAGGAGTGAGAAACGGCAGTGAAAGTGGTATCATAGATAAAACATGCTAGAGAATGTGACAAAGTGCAGAAGGAGTCTGCAATGAAGCAGGGTGACAACAAAAGTAGTGACAAAGCTAATGATGGTGACAAAATAGTCAGCGTGTATAAAAGAGACGACTGGCAGAGTAAGTGTCATCCGTGATGGACATTGCGCCAGACACGTATTTAGGACGGATCGTGGAATTTAGCATACCTATAAACTATATATAAAATATCTAATTAGGCAAACTATCCTCATTTCATACATACAGCAACGTTTTGCAGGAGTATTTTGACTCCACCGCGCTCCATAAATACGTGCCTGCCGCAGTGTCCCTTACAGGTGCCATCGCCGCGCCGCAGCGCGACGTTCACAGCGTCACCTTTGCTATGACTTTCGGCTGTTATTGTCCGCTTCATTCCAGACTTCTTTCTGCACTTTGTCTCGTTTCCCAGCAAGTTTTCCTTCGATACTATTTTTTACTTTAACCTACCTACTATTACGCTCTTTCTAAATTTCTCTTAAGTTTTCCTGACTTTACTTGAGAGCAACTTCCAGGTCACTTTGCTTCAGAACAACCATTTAAAGCGAACTACCACAAATGATCGACCTTCTCAGAAACACGAGCCAAGCATCTTTCTGATTCTGTAATTCGTTTATTAAAGCATCTCAATTTTTTTTACTTAAATTCCAGTAGAATTAAAAATACGCACTGTGCACGGCAGTAACGCCGCTAATAGAGTATTGGCTTAGCAACCATAAGGTCCTAGGAACGATCCCAGCTGCCGCTCATCCTGACTGAGGATTTTTCAGAGTTTTCCCTCAGTCACACCAAGCGATGATACCTAACTCCTTACTCTATCCTCTCGCACACTCTATCCTTGCCTAAGCCTGAGATGCCTGAAGAACATAAATAAAATTTACATTCCATTATATAGCCCATCCTCTTGGGCATTCTTTTACTTTAGTAAACAAGCATATTTTCTGAGATATAATCTTAAAAGTGATTTGAATAATACGAATAAAAAGCTACAGCTCGTTTTTAGCGCGCAACCAATATTTGCCTCATTTAGGCAGAGAATAAACAAATATTACCCTACTTAAAGGTTCAAAATAAGGACGTCTTCAGAGGTGCAGCAAGAAAATGAACCACAGCACACAAACAACTGAGGAGAGAAACAGAAGGAAGAAATGAAGTAGTTTGTCTTTTTAGCTTAAGGCAAAGCACGATTTTTCAGTTTGAAGTGACTGGATAAAAACAAGGATGAAGAAAGGGTATCATTTGTAGTCCCAACGAGAGACAGCATACTAAAGGCGTCACTACATTTCTATTATCCGCTGACAGAATGAAGCTGAATCTCGTAACAATGAAGGGTTTGGATCAACTCCCTACCCACAATCCCTTCATCATTTTCTTCTTTTTAACTTCTTTTCTTTCTTCTTTTTGAATACGCAAGCGGGAAACTGTGCGGTGGAAGACTATTCTGCGGAGAACGATATTTTTTAAGACGCGACAAGCAGCCACTGAACTAGACACGATATTATTTTCCCATGTCGTCATATTTTATGTGTTTAAAATTACTCAAGGCGCCTTTTTTCTTTAATATAACATTCCCTCTCCGTGAAAGTGAAAAAGGTAACCCTCAAGAAAAGAAAAGAGTGAAAAATGAAAGTGAAGTTAGTAAGATTCCACGCGACACTAGCGCTACCTATTTAATCCCACAGCGGGAGGAAAAGAAGAAGATAAACAAACTTTAGAAAATGACAAGAAGATAAAATGTTCTACAACCAGCAACTCCAAAGAAAATTTGTTATTGGTGAAGTTCAGAATTAGCAATATAAAAGCAACTTTAAACACTCATCATAATGTATATATCTTATATCTTTGGCGCTTATGGCTAACAGTGATGTGTTGAACTTCTTGAAGAGAACCAGAGTTAATGTCATAAAAATGTCATCTACTTTGCTGTTCTTGAGTATTGGTATATTATTTATTCACATAAATAATTTTATGATGTATTATAAATTCGTCCAATCAATAGACAAGGAAAGGAAGCAACTTTTAGCCAATAAGTTCTGTTTCACCAGGGGGAGTATTCCTGACAAGTCGTGACGTGAGCCGGAGCACGGTTGTCGATAGAACAATAAGGACTGTACAACGACGTTTTCGTATACTACTTCTGTAGGCCCGCGCCACTTGTGTAGTCGTCGTCTGAAAGTTTACGTATTTTGTTCCGACAACACTGTGTCATGGGCAGTGAGTCAAATGGCACACTAGCGAGTACTTTTTGGTGTTATGGGAGTCAGTGATGCCAATTTAGCGCTTTTGTCGCTAGAACTAGCGCTTTTAATAATATTTTAACGCCTCATTTTTCCTTTTAGTCTTCCCATAATAGCTTGCAGTGACCACCTTTGCTTCAGAAAATTTATGAGAGTCTCCTATTTTCTTTGGAGAATTCCTTGCACAGCCACTGCTCAGCATTTTTGGACACAGCATGTTCGAAATCTTTGAGGATACCATGCAGCATAAATTCTACTGTCAATGGTATGGAAATGAAAAACTCAACAGTTCGTTCCCCTCCCCTTGGCAGTCTATAGCGTCAAAACGAAGCATTTCTGGGCCCTCAATTTGTTTGGCGCCTTTTTTAAAGCGACTTTCAAAGTTTCATTTAGCACGTTCTAGCGACTGTTTGCTGCAGGTATGGCGTGTTTCTCATCTCAGCTGTTGGCAACGCTGTATGGAGTTTCGTTTCTAGTATTATTCTGTGGCCAGCAGCAGACAGGCTCGCATATCGACTTGTCGGCAATGGACTCTCAGAAACCATATTTGTTAATCGTGACGAAAACTTCAGGATGCTCTTTCCTTCCCGAGACAATTGTTTTCATTGCCTTACTAATAAAGCTGTCAAGAATTTAATTCCAGATAAATATTTGAGCTATTACTAATGATATACTCGTATGATGTGTCAAGAATAATCTCCAAATGAATTACCATCCAATTATTTGCCATCAGTCTTAAACGTATATCACGGAATTATTTCCATATAAATATTTATCCTATTGCTTGACCCAGTCTTAAACTAGTGCTATGGATGGAGGTTTAGCAGAATATTTATCCAATTAATTAAACGTGTGGTACAAATTTAACTGCTGATAAATGTAGCGTGAGCGTGAAAAACTGTATAAGCCAGAAATTACCCAAAATGAGATAATTTGAGATGTGTATGTGACCTTCGGTTAACTTAGTATAAGACGTGAGTTTAATAGTCGCTTCTTTCTACTTTTATAATACGTGGCATCATATACCTGTCAAGGAAGAAGAAACTCGTCTCCTGAAAAGCTGTGTTTTCTGACTCATACTGTTTTTCCCGCGCACACTTTATGTTGTTCGAGGCCAAATTCTAGTCTCTGTCAGCGACTTAACTGAAAATGCATAGTCGTTCTTTTGCACGTAACATATTTAGAGTTAGAATATGCTTCTTTTCCATTCTGCATCCTCTCCTATGTTTTCTTTTGGCGTAATGTAAACTAATCTTAAATTTTCATATCACCTTGTTGTAGTTATTACTTTCCCCGTGGAACTACACACAGTTCTTGTCCGGAAAATGTTAGATAATTCAGAAACTACAAGGTGAATTAAGTTGAAGCCTAATTCAGAAACTACGAGCTAATTAAGTTGAATTTAGTCAAAGCGCACAATCAGGTTAGAAAATTCCGTAATAATAAAAATAAAACTCCATTAGCGAAGAGTTCTACAACCATGAGGGCGTCCTACGTTGATGATCTGGAGTCATAAATCAATCCTCCGTGGTGTTTATCTCTCATAATCAAATAAATAATATTCTAACAGAATGTTCCAAAAGAATAAATCATGTTTAAAAGTAAATATTCATAATCTCGCAGTTTTTGAACCTGCAAAACCACTACACTTTGAATTTGCAATATAAGTCTATTGAATAGCAGACTTTGAGTCGTGTGCTGTGGGCACTTGTGACATGACCAATGATTTTTTTTTTCGTGCGGTAAATTTGCAATATTTCAAGGAGAACTTTATGATAATGCTTTTAATTGATTAGTGAAATTAAACATTAAATAAGTGCTTCAGTGGAAATCCCAGTTGCTTTTCAACACAATAGTTCATTGTGTAGAGTTTTTGTTTTAAATGTTAATATTTGACATGTTTATTTGTTAGAAGCAAATGTCTCTTGAGAAAGAATCATTCCACATCTTGCTTTAAAGAGTGTACCTGAACATCCGTGCCTTCTGCTGTGAATCAGTCATGTGATTGTTCATCACATACTTGGGAAACAAAAACTAAATTGTTTCCCACACATTTTGCTGCTCCCTTAAACCTCCACGAGTTCCTAATGAATGTCGGGTAATATCTTGCTTGCAGAGAACGAATTACTGCTGTCACCACGTTTGATCACGTTTCAGGAATTTCCATTGTCTTGATAACAATCAAAATCAGACAGATTATCAGCAGGCTACCTAATATCAGTATTCTCCAGTTCTTATAACTTCCTACCTTAATTATTAATTCGTATTAGAACTTGGAAAAGATTTTATTCTCCTCTCTAAAATGAGAATATTAAATTTGCATAATTCTTACAAATTTTCAGTTGCTTTTACTATTTTGTTCACATAAATCAAGCGAAGATTTAAACTGTTTCAATTCAAACCAATAAATACTCATTTTACAGTCAAGTAAGCTTCAATGAGCCAATTTGTACATCTTTTCCCATTTGCTGGAAACCCAGCCAGTGTCAGCCGTCTTGAAATCCACCTCATACTGGCTGGCTATACTATTGAGGATTCTGTAAATGTTTTCTTGTCTAACTAAATCTTGTCTAGCTTAATAGAAGCGTGTAATAAGATAGGTCTACAGGTAAACATAGAGAAAACAAAATACATGATAAGAAGCCGAAACATTGGGAATGAAGGAAATAAAAACATAAAAATTAGGGATTAAATCATAGAGAAAGTAAACAAATTTAAATATTTGGGAGCATAGGTAACAAGCAAAAACGAGGTCACGGAAGAAATAAAATGTAGCTTAACATCGGACAACGCATATCTCTACTCAGTCCAGAAACTTCTAACCTCGCGATTAATATCAAGAAAGTTGAAGTTGAAAGTACACAGACCGGTTATTCTACCGGTAATACGTACTTTACGGTTGCGAAAGTTGGAGTACGATCCTAGCACATGAACGTAATTTACGAGTGTCTGAAAATAAGATCTTTGGAAAGATATACGACCCGAAACGGGACAAAGTGACTGGGGAATGGAGGATACTGCATAACGAAGAACTTCACGAACTTCACGAACTTACAACGACTCATCGATGTTGTAAGAATAATGAAATCGCGACGACTAAGACGGGCAGGCTATGTATCTAGCATGGGAGAGAAACGAAGATCATATTCCATCGTGTTTGGTAAACTGGTGGGAAGGAGACCATTAGGAAGACCTACACGACGTTCGGAGGATAATATTAAAAGGAAGATTCATGAAGTAGGTGTTTGTGATGAAAACTGTCTTGATCTTGCATAGGATAGATTCCTATGTAAAACGTTTGTTACTACGGCGATGAACTTGCGAGTTCCTAAGCCATAGAGTAAGTAAGTAACTAAGTCGTTCGGCTCGTACCCAGAACAGAGGCACTGTCAATGCCTTTGTGCTAGCCTAAGGGCTTCAGCCATAAAATATGAATTCTATTTAGGTCGAAGAGTGCAAAGTAAACCGGAAATAGACTCCTCATAAGACAATAAATAATACTAGAACAATTTAAAACCAAAATATAGCGAGAAACTTGAATAACTTCAAGTTGGTACAGCAAATGTTCAAATAGTACAAGCCAATTTAGATACACCTAATTCTTATCCTTCTATAATAAAAGTTTATTAACATTACTGCCTTGGGGGGGGGGGGGTATCCTATTTGAGATAGGTCACTAATGGCAGTCTATATTTTTCTATATCTTCCTCTCTACAATGCTATTCTTCTCAATTCCATGCGTATTTATTCCTTGAACCAAACGCCATTATAACATGATAGGTGTTTTACATAATTTTGCACAGCTTTAACATTTTCTTGACACTTAATATACAGAATAGAACGGATACAAAATATTTAGGATTAATTATTAGAATGTTAATTCTGTTCAGAGTTTTAGAAGAAATATTCACAAATGTTTTTTTACATTACGGCTAAATTTAAAAAAAAATGTTTCCTAACTTTTTACCATCTGAAGCTTCATAACAATGAAACAGAATGTTGTAGGCAATTCCTGTTTTCATTTACTTGATATCTTTTGGTAGTTTCGAAAGCTCTAAATTCCCCCCACAAGTCTCTGCTACCCCAAAACTACATTCCACATCTTTTATAACGTCTCTGGTGACACTTTATAACAGTAGGTTAAAGCAATTATTCGAGATTTTGCCATGGATTTTCGTGTCGATGTGAACTGTGCCCTGGGCGACCATTCCTTTGCTCTCCGACTAGTAACATGAAACTAAATGAAAGCCTCTACCAACACCGCGGGCTTTTCTTCGTCTGGTACTACACAAGGAACCCTCCTCGTTCCCCTTGTTCTCTCTCTCTTTCATATGAATGAAAATGGAAAACGGAGGGACAGGGAGAAGCAGACTCCTTCTTTTCCTTCAAGACATAATTTTCTCAGCTATTCACTATTTTCTTGTAGGATTTTTTCCTTTCTCTTTCCTCTCTTTTTTATCCTGGTTTCGATTTTTTTATTATTCATTTCTGCATTTTCTTTCTGTTCTTCCGTTCTATTGTACGCTTCAGCGAATCGGTTTCAAAGCAATATTCAAAGTATTTCCACAGAAGCACACGATATTAAATATGTGGTATTTCCAAGTATATATGTGAGTGGTTATTCGAGAAAAAACGACCTTACGGGGGAACAGTACAAAGTGGAGAAAGGGTTTTTTCAAACTCAAACTCCTGATGGCTACCACATCTATAACAAGTACCAAGAAGTCTAAAGCATAAACATTAGAGCGTCCACTCTGAGAACGTACTGAAGTGGTAACTAAAACGTAGGGAAAGGTATTTGTGAAAATTTGAACATTGGTAATTGAATCGGGAACTGAAGAATCTAACAAAAATCCGAGAGACAAATACTCAAAATTCGGATGGGACTGTTTCAATTTCACAGAAGGGTATAAAGAGTAAATATATTGTGAGAAAAAGTTCTTGTATGCTCTCTCATTCCACAATTTATTTCCACGTAACACTTCCTTCTCTTCTCCATTCAACCGTACCTTCATTTTCATTTTCAGCATATACTAAATGGTAACACAAAATAGAACCTTATGATTAGAAAATGTAAACTTTTTGGGTTCGATTCCAGCGGCCGACCATCCTGACTAACGCTTTTCCCGGTTTTTTCCTCAGTCACACCATACAAATACCGGAATAGCACCGTCCCGAATCCTTAACCCTTCCTTATCCCGACCTGAGTCTTAGATACCTAAAGGACATAAATATAATTTTAAAAAATCTTTTTATTTCGAAATGCACTGTTTTGTCATGAACTGACCGTAAGTTTAAATAAAGATCGTTTTCTCCACTTTTTTTTTTTTTTTTTGCTTTCTCTTAAGCCCCCTACTTTGGGTGACAACTCACACATATAATTCTGTGTTGGCGTCTTACTTTATTGTCTTCATTACATACAGGTTCGCACCTATTTTTTGTTCACTTGTTTTACAATGATCAAGTGGGGTGGTAATCTGAACGTTTATGCACACTACGTCAAAATTTCAAAACGTTGTACGAATGCCTTTACTAATATAATAAGACTCTGTTTCGGTTTTACAGAACTTGCGGGTTTTCAACGTAAGTCACTATGACGTACTAAAGTCAGTACCAGAACAGAAATAAAGGCAAAAGGGAAGTGATTTCACTAAATAACACATTCAGTGAACTGATCTACTTACTAAATTTATAACTATTTACTGCTACGCGTACGCAATCAAACAACGAACTGCCATAGCATATTATCCTAAATGGGCATATCCAATTATCATTCCTCACGAGATCACGAAATCATGATTTCAATTCACATACGTATATCATTCTTCTTCATAAGAGAACATTTCTATTATACGAAAATATTCTCAATACTATAACGGCAAATAGCGTATTATCTCACTCTTGTAAATAATAAACATCTTCAAGCATTCACTTCCAAAACATCATATTTCATAATTTATTATTCAAATTTAGGTTTCATTATTTAAATATTGATTTTATTATACTAATACTTCAAGTAACCAGTTCATTTATTTATTTCACTTTGCATTAAACCAGTTCGTCTTTTCAGGCATTTCACTAGTCGGCATAGTTTTCCATGTCAGTATATATCCTTAGCAGAACATCTTCATAATTCTGCAATCTTCTTATTAAGTCATATTCTATTGTCACGTCGTCTCAACAATATTCTGGTTTTATTCATTTGACCACAATTCTTGCAACGACATTCAGTTACATCGTCGGTTCGACATTACACAAAAAGGCATAAGATAGCGCCACTTGCAACCGCTCGTCTACCTTTTGATGCGTGACGTCACATGTGAAAACGAAAACTCATATGTAATAGGAAAAATGCGATAGCAGAGTTTTTTTGTACGGTGTTGAGGGTATTCTAAAGTTAGGGAATTAAAATATGAATACTTATATTTTTGCAATAGTCATGTAATGCATTGCATTTTTATCAACTGCCGGAAATTTAATCAAATAAATAGTTTAATTTCGTTTAACGAGCAAATTAATTTGTCATTGGAGAAATATTCAATGAAATGAAATAAGACAAAATGAGTCAAAGTAATCAAAATAAATAATATTAGCTTCACTCGACCTCACACGTTATATTGTAATTGAAAGCAGTGGTGTAGACAAAGGGGCACTGCGAGGCCCGTCCTCCCAAGAGGAGAATATTATTTTTAGGCTTCATCAGCGGCACCAGAGAAAGGGACAATTTATTTCTTTAGAATTACTAGGACTAGAAAAGTGATTGAGGTGTCGTTGGAGAGGTTTCGACAAGCCGAGTTAAAACAAGTATCATTCATCTAGATATCAGGGGGTAGTTACCGATTTTCGGGGGATAATTGTCGTATAATTAATCCAGATATCAGGGGCGGTTACCGAGTTTCGGGGGAGAATTTTCAACTTTGGAACTACTAGGGCTAGGAAGGCGATTGAGGTGTCGTTGGGGAGGTCTCGTTGAGATGAGTCAAACCCATACAGATCATACACATTGCAGGGGTGGTGGTATTGGAGAGAGGGGACAGTTTAAAATAGTAAATACTAGGGTTAAAAATGTGGTTGAGGTTTGGTTGGAAAGGTCTAGCCGCAATTTCTCTAACTGAACATTAATAATCTAACTACGATGCTTGCTGCTGAAGCCTGGCGATACCATATATGCACTGGGCTGGGATGGTGCAAGTGGGCTCCGCTTTACTTATTTTATACACGTAATAATTACTTTCCTCCTTGCCGGTATCGCAGAAGTAGACTTATTGTTCGAAGTGTGTGGTAGGACACTAGGTTATGTTTCGTAAGAGCCTTTCCTTTTAAAAAAGAAAAGCCTTTGTAGGAAAATGGCGTTGCTTTAGAATTAATCTGGGAGTGATATGCATTTGGTTTCATCACCGAAAGGATGTAAAGAACTAGCGTCTAAGAAATCAGTAATGACCTTCCGTCCAGGTTGTCAGCCCTCTCAAAGAAACGTTATTTTAAAGAACTTCTACTTGATCGCAAAAATCCTTCCGCAATGGTCGTAAATTTCCGCTTGAAAATGTCTTTCAATTCTCGTAGTATATTTATTAATACGAAATTTCTGAATACGTAAGTTTTAGGGTTCTACAGAAATAATGATTATTTTATTATATTTACATTTAAGTTCTAACAACTACGCCCTAAACTTATTCCGGCCTTCTCAGAAATGGTACAGATTCCTCCTGGCCGAGAAACTTCTTGAGCAATGATTGAGGAAGTAGCGGTTAGTTTTCTATTTTAAATACTATTCATTCCTCTGATGAGAAGAGATGGAAACAATTAGTTCCGAGCACGTATCTACGAATCCTCACTTCGATTCGTGGTATGTTGTGGATCTGCATGGAATTCGACTGCTTCAATTTGCGACGAACAACTTTGCGGCTTCCTCCTGCGTGTGTGTGAATGACGTAAAAGCTGTCTTGTGTTGGAATAGGAAGAGTTTAAATAGTATTGTTTTTGCAATTAAACAAATTTTGAGAAGAAAATGGAGTCGGGATAAATTACGAAATAATTAAAATCATTCTTTCCAAGAAACTTGCACTTGAGTAGTTTTATGAATGGCTCTTTTGATCTTTGAACGATTGCGAATGATAAACTTCACTTAAGGAGTAGGAATTTGTAAGTTATTAATTCCTTTAATTCAATTAGGAAATAAAATGGTGAAAAATACTATAGATTATAAGAATGCCTGGTATAATATTACTGCCAATGTTTAAATCAGGTATTATCTATTCTCAAGGCCTGACAAAGTATGAAAAAAAAAAAACGAGAAAAGAATCCTACCTAACTTTAACTTACCTAATCGCATGGTCTTTCGATACTCCCCCGGACGAGACATCACTATGTTGAGTACATTATCTGATTTTGAAGGACTAGAGACCTAAAGCCTAATTAAAGATTACTTAAACTAAGTTAAGCTAATCGAACCTAACCTAACTTTCAGCTTGTGAACGATTCGGGGAGTACCTAGAGTTCAGCTACCTAATCTATCCTAACATAGAATAGAAAGATTCTACATTTTAAACTACTGTAATTTGCCTAAGAAGATCAAACATTGTATAGAAACCTGGTTTACTACATTGTTTGTATAATACAAAACACGACTAAACTTAAGCGAAATATTTTCAAAATTTATTAAATTAAAAAACAAAACACCTGTCACGCTCATTGTTCACAGCATTTTCCATTTATTTATTTATTTATTATTGGGCTTTAGACATCACAGGATCAGGCGGGGATAGGCTAGGGAACGAATGTTGGAAAATCGGCCAGGACTTACTATTAGGTACCATTTTGACATTTGCCTGGTGTGACAGGAAAAACCTGGAAACAGCTGTGAGGAATAGTGTCTGCTGGTATCGTTCCCAGGACCTTTTGATTGCTAAGCCTACCAACTAAGCTAATACCGCTCCGTAGCACATACTATGTAAAATTATGCTACTTCCCGATAACGATACAATGAAAAATATAATATGCAACTGAAAATGATTATAAAAACCCACGACACGTGAGATTTTAACAGTTTTCACGCACTACGTAACTCTGCAATGCACTACGTAACTCTGCAACGCTTATCTGGAGTGATGAATAACATGTAAAAAGCAAAACGATTAAATTAGTCCTCTTGTTTGGTAAAACACAACAAACTTAATGATATAAATTGCGTGCATAATAATAATAATAATAGTATTGGTCGTTAGAGAACTATTTGCAGTTGTAATAGACTTCGTCATAAAAATAATACAATAAAATATAGAATTATACAATAAAAGTTAAGATTATACAATATGTGCGTAGTTTAATAATGGTCCCTTAAATAAGTTTCAAATTCACCTACGCTATATAAGCAACTATTTTTAAGCATATTTTTAATATATCTGTCAAACCTTTCCTGATTCATATCTCGAATAAATGACGGTAACAAATTAAAGTATTTCATTCCAGAGTACCTATAACTATGATGCGTCTTACTTAGTCTTACATACGATCTATATTATCTTTTAGTCTTGTATTATAGCCATGGATATTGGTACTTGTAATTTGAGCATAGTTTTCTTTGACATACATTAAACTCTGATATACAAATATCGATGGTACAGTCATTATTTTATATTCACTATATAATTGTTTACAAAATACTCTATCAGAAACACCCTTTATGCATCTAACCGCTTTCTTTTGCCATGTAAATGCATTTAAAGCCCCTTTAGAATTTCCCCAAAATAAGTTACTATATAGTAGATGGGGATGAAAAAAAGCATACTACGCAGAGATCAATAGGTCTTCTCCTACAGATGTCTTTACCTTTCGGAGCAGATATAAAACTCTAGCAAGTTTTTTTACACATTTCATCAGTATGTCTATTCCAATTTAGTTTTGCATTCATATATATACCCAAAAGTTTAACAGATTCAATATTACTATCATTAGCATTTTCATGGTTTAAATTGAAATAGAGTGCAACAGTTCTTGCAGTATTCAAGGTTAGTTCATTATGCAAAAAACAACTTGAGGACACTATTATCATTTCTTCATTTTTTCCTTGTAGTGACTTTGTGTTTTCTGCATTTGTAATAAAGGTGGTATCATCAGCATACAAAACAGATTTATGTGGTAAACAACTAGGCAAATCATTCATATATGCAACAAAGAGAAAAGGACCAAGAACCGAGCCCTGCGGTACTCCAGTTTATATGATTAGTTCTTCTGACTTTACATTCTTAATTTTAACAATTTGACGTCTGTTAGCGAGATACGATTTAATTAAATTGAGTTCATTACTGTGGATACCATAAAACTATAATTTTGAAACTAGAATATCATATGAGACGCTATCAAATGCTTTACTTAAATCAACTAGAGTGACACAGGTGTAAGAGCGAGATTCATACCCTCTCATTATTTCTGAAACAACTGATTCAACTGCTTTTATAATGGAAAGACCAGTTCTAAATCCATATTGCGACATATCAAAAACATTATTATGTTCAAAGTACCTTGACAACTGCATTTTCATACATTGTTCAATAACTTTAGAAAATATTGGTACAAGAGAAATCGGACGATAATTATTCGGATCGCTTCTATCTCCTTTTTTTATGAATAGGTATAGTTATGGTAATTTTAAGACAATCAAGAAAAGTACCTTCAACGAGTGTCCAATTAACAAGATATGTAACAGGATAGATAGTTGTGTGTATTATTTGCTTCAGTATAAAATTAGATAATCCGTAGTAATCTTCACTATGAGAGTTTCGCATATTAAAAATTATTTTCAGGATTTGTTCAGGTGTAATATCAATTCATTTAAAAACTAAACTATCGCTCTGTGGTATATTGTCTAAGTAAATAGTTTTTATACTGGTATCTGTTGTCAGTGTTATTACAGTGGGTAGATCCAGCACGCTGTGCACTATTTATAAAATGTTCGTTAAATTCATCCGGAGTTATAGTTATACATTCATTAGACAGCCTATTCCCTGTTTCATGTTTAATCACAGACCAAGCAGCTTTGTACTTATCATGAGAATTGGATATGAATTCATTAGCTTCTATTTTGGCTAACCTAATTTCCTTTCTGTAAAGCTGTCTTATGTTTTTTGTATTTTTCCTTATCTGCTATAATACATATTTCGCTATATCATATAGCCTAATGACTCTCTCCCTCAATTCGGCCAGTTTCGTCATAAACCAATTTAAATACAACTTATTCTGCTTTGACATCCCCTCATTAACAGTTTTAACCTTCCTTGGACAACACTCATTCAACCTATTAGATACATCCCACACAAATAACTTCCAAGCTTCAGATACATTAGTGCAACTCAAAACTTCATGTACATCAAGCTCATTTAGCTTAGACCTTAGTAACATAATATTTGTTACATGTAACAGTCTAAAACTTATTTGTTTAGTCGTAATTTTATCGTTTCGTGGAACAGTAATAGTAAGCCAGAGACCTCTGTGATCTGATAAGTGCGGTTCTATAGTACCACAAGCTAACTCAGGTTTCTGCATATTGGTAATAGCATGATTTCTTCCTTGTTGACACTTGATTCCCATCAGCTGTTTCACAACTTTCTCGCTTGTGACGTCATATGCACACTTACATGCACCTTATAGTGAGCACTTACATGCATCTTATCACCGGTGTCAACAAACTCTCTGTAATACCATTACTAATTTAACAGTGTTGCTAATTCATCAATTTGACTTCTTCTTAGGTTGTTTAAGTTTTTCTCAGTTATCGTCTTCCTCTGACACCCACTTCCCTTAGTATTTCGTCACGATATACACGCAGATTTATATAAAATAACAAATAAGAATTTTTTAAAGTCAAAATTTACAAAATGGCAACACCAAGCCAAAACTGAAGGCAGATTTGAATCGAACAGTTCACTTACTCACAATACTATGTACATATATTTCATTGTTGCCATACCCTGTAATTTTTTGTGCATTTTAAAAATTTTAATCGCTCATATTTATCTGAAATCAAAGTATGTTTTTTTTACTATCTAGCTTATGTTATCATATTATTTTCATTATCATTACTATTATTATTTCTATGATTTTCCGCCCCCGTCTCAATAATTAAAAACTGAAAATTTAATATATTAATCACGCCCAATAATAATTATATATCACTACCAATATTTGTGCATAAATTTCAAAATATTCACATTTACAGTACCATATTCCACAAGATAAATAAAAAATATAAAAAAAAATATTTTCTTTTAAAACAGGAGACTCCTCCTTGTCAATTTTCGAGTAACGCATTTTCTTAATACAATTTCTTAAACAACTTTTTGTCTCCAGGAACTTTGACCACTTCCATATACTCATGTATTTTGTTCGTAATTGTTCTGATAAACTCTAGTACACTCAATTTTGCTTGGAACACTTTCTTTAATATACAACAAGAAAAGAGACGAGAATATATCATCTTGTTCATAGTTCGATTGGTTAATGTAAAAGGCTATTTATTACTGAGATTACGCGGGTTTTATCCCTGCTTCCACCACTTTTTTTTCTTTCATAGCTTACCAAAACCTCTAATTTAAAACCAAAATGTTTTGTAAAAATATATGCAGCATATCTTCAAATAAGATTGGAGATGAAAAAATACACAAATAATTCAAAACTGACCGAGACGACCATTCTTTTTGCAGCGTTCATTACTTCGATTCTTTCCTTTCAACATTTGAATTTCTTCGAAATCAAAGTTGTTCCTCTTCCTCTCTTACTAACTTCCACTTCGATCCACAGAGCCTTTGTCAGAATCACACACACACAGGCCCGCGCGGAAACAGAGGGGGAGAGAGAAAGCCGGCAGCTAGAATGAAAAGCGGGCCCCGCACTCAATGGAGCATACAAACGCCAAACTTATCGTTAGTCGGGTATAATCCGGATTAACTGTAATTAGTGTATAAGTTGGTAGTGTAAACGGGGCCACCCTTAGTGTGGAAACCTCAACTTCCCAGAATAGATTAGAAAAGGATAGAAATTTAACCTGCTCTCGCACATACACACACACATTCACAAATACAGAAGAGATTTTGATCCAGCTGAGAAGCAACGCAAAGACAAGAAAATGGAGGTGGTAGAATGTAGAAGTGATGGAAATGAACAAGCCAGAGACAGAGGAAGGGAGCATTTTCACCACACAAAGCAGAATTACATCTAATGCCGCTGTGACGAAAGGAATTGTCAACAAGCCTAATACTTCTTGTGGTCAAATAAGCCTTTATCGATAATGATGTCGTTGTAAGCCTAATTCACACTGGAAAGGAAATTCCGTAACAATTTCGCACAGTGTTTTCATCTCAGGAACTATTAGGAAATCACGAATTCAAAACGTTTCTTTAGAATCTTTCTCATGATCAATCATACAGGCGTGTACGATTTCCAAGTGGAGCATATGTTAAATTTAGAAAGTAGATCACTGCAATGTATGGTCATTGCCAAATAACTTACAAAGAACTTAAATGCAGTGTTAAAAACAATAACCACTTACAATAGCTAAAAGGCAATCTATAAGTAGCTAAACCATCGATCTTACCATCGCTAGGGTATGCAAAAAAACTATGCACACTATGGAAAAGTGTTGATAGCTAAATGAGTATTGAAAATAACTACTTTTCGCAACAAAATAGCTAAATTTGCAACACTGCTCAAATGTCATGTAAAGTACACCTTTACATGTTAAAGGGCTGTAATGGGACAATAAGAAACATTTACCTTGGATGTTGCTGTAAAACCAAATGAGCTGAAATTTTAACTCATTTTTACCGATGAAAGGTGTTTTCATCTAAACTTATTGAATTGCGATAGAAAAGAGTGTTTTTTTTAAAACGAAACGCTCTCGCTTTGCATACAAAATGTGATCTTCTTAGATGGGATTCCAATACTCTGCGGATGTAATTTATTCTTCAAATTTGAAAGAGCGATTTCTCATCGTTTTAGAGTGATTCACAATGTATCATGGGAACTAGACAAGTTTGTTATCAAGCATTTGTTTTACTGCGTATGTTCTCGAAAGATTCAGCCTTACTGTGAAGTAAATCGCGCTTATTTAAAAATGACAAGAGGCCGTGGTTGTTAGAAATGTGAGCAAAAGCTGCCTAAAGGCCTTACAAATCAATTAAATCGATTAAAAATGACAAGAGAAGACCTGATAACTTTTCTCAATGACAACAATATACCAGAAAACGTTAGAAGTAAAATATATACAATAAATGTTTGAACGTTCCTGTGAAACATACGGCGGGCGAAAGAAATCCTTTCAAATGCACTCTTTTGCTGTTGGCCGGCTAGCGTAGGCAGTAGATCCTATGATCGCTGGCTAGAAAGTAGTCGGCTCAATTACCGCCTAGGACAAGTTTCTCTTTATCTTTTCCATTCATGAAAACATTAATTTTTATTATTAGTTATGAATAGAGACAGTAGAATTTCGCGAGTCGCGAAAAGTTTAAACACTCAAGAAATCGCATGGAGTAGACACATGGCTGTTAACAGTTTGTGAACATGTTATTTTAACTCACGAAATACTCGTTAAATTTGGACATTTTGCTTCAATTCTCAAATTGTGAGCACTACTCACGAAATTATGTCATTTTTATTGATTCATTCACGAAAATAATGCCTAAACAATAGGAAAAAAATATAATTCGTTTTCAGAAAGCTTCCATCAGATTGCCGTAGCACATAGAATCTTAGAATGTAGTACACTTTATCCTCCATTGATGGCAGCAGTTTTGCGAACATAGTTTGCCATCTAGCGGAAAAATACAAATTACATTATCATAAGGCTATCAATGGACCTTGATGTGTGTTTGACGGTATTGACGGTGAAGAGCTTTGTGAAAACAAGCAGAACACATGAGAGATATCACGCCACCGTAAATGTCGCTATCGGAAGGAGCAAACCAAAGTTTCACACGCAGCCTGTGAGAGATTATTTCAAAGTTTGCCTGTGTGCTGCTCAACAATGGAACAAATCTGATCATGACAAATTTGGAACAGTGTTCAACACATGCCTTTGATAATTGATCTGCATAATTAAGAAAGAAATTCCTCATACCTGTTCATGTGTTCATTTAAATTTTGATACCTGTTTTTGTAAATGTGTAAGAAGTATGTGAAAGAAATTCACTTTTCAAGTTTTTAGCAGCACGCTTTAGTGCAAGGTTTATGTCTAAAATTTTAAATGGTCATTCAACGCAATTATTTAACTTTAGGTACTCAAGAAATGTGCCCTTGTACTCACGAAATGCTACCTTGTCCTCACGTTTTTTTTTTAACATTTTAGTCACTAGATTTAAACACAGTTATTCACACAATTCTACTGTCTCTAGTTGTGAATAAATGCTTCGTATTGCTTTCTATTGTATATTCAACGTTTTAGTGCGTCGTTTTGATGTTCAAAAGGCGAAACGTTCATCTTCCCATAGGAAGGAGCTATCATGGATCCCACTGTTTTTCGAACGGAAATTTCTTCCTCTCCCCGATGAAAATCCTCTCTACATAAGTGGTTCCTCTTTCTGCTCTAGTAAGATAAAATATTCTGCTCAATTCGAAAGAATTTCGCTCTTGTGAATTTAGTGAAGCTTTGAAAGTTGTCCTATTCTTTTCCGGTACAAATGAAGTTCGACGCACGAAATACCATACCACATGTAAAGAAACTAATTCAATGCAAATAATAATCATAATAACAATAGTTGGTTCATTCGAAACTAGAAAAATATAAAAATGTAGAGTTTCCACAGAGTAAAACGTTTACAGTGCTCTCTATCAACAGTAACAGGTTTCAAAATAATGCATGTAATGTTTATATTCAGCCATTATTTTCTGGACAGTGCAATATTCCTTCTTTCCCTTTAACAAGAACGAGGTACCCTGCAGGTGTTGATATCCATTGAGCACCATTTCCCCAAAATCAACAAAACTTCGTAGGTCACAAATAAAAAAATATTTTTCAAAGCAATATTAAAATATCTGTTCTGTATCTCTTCGTCTCAATGGAATATTTATATAAAGAATTTTATTCTATTTTTTTTAAAGAGACTGACTGGTCAATTTCTCTAATCCCTGCAGTGTTTTTGTTAATTTCCACTTGAAACGAAGCGGGGATGGGGTATTCCAAAAGAAGTAATGTTTACCGTGATATATATAGTTTGTGTCATCCTGTGTTTCAGCAATTTATTAAAAAGAGATTCAAGGTTTGCTCAATAACATCCAGCTGGGAGGGAGGCGGGTGCTTTTACATGGACATAACAGCAAATATTTGCAGTGTCAACATACACTTGTTTCCAACTTTCCGGAGCTTTTGTTGATAGGAGATGGATATATAAAACGGCTGGATTTTGTGGCTATCAAATCGTTCTGCTACTGATTTTTCTTCGATTTTACCCCACCTCCTTGTAACCTCCATGTAGTTGTAGGTTCATCAGGCATTGCTTAACATACAATGCGAAACGGACAGCAACGGACAGATTTTAACTTTGTTCTTGGTAAGCAAACGAAATGTATTCTTTTGTCCTTTCAATCATGCATGGACAGTGTGGATACCAAATCGTACATACGAAGTGTATCACAAGGTTAAAAACAAAGGAAATAAAAGAGAAAGGTTCTAGTCAACATGGCTCGAGATCGTTTCATAAAAATAGACCTTGAATAGTTCCTACACTACAATGCCGATTTGGTACCCACAATTTTTGAGAGCCAATGGCAAACCCAGGGTCGGGTTTAGAGGGGCGGTTCTTGCATCCCAGTTCTTGGCAGGGAACAGATTAATAGAAAGCAAAACGATGGTAAAATATGAATCTCTGTGCCCGTCACTGATTTTCAAAAATTTTGGGTACATTATACAGCCTATTTTTTAGACCCAGTGACGGGCACAGGGATTCATACTTTACTATCGTTTTTTTTATTCATCTGTTCCCTCCCAAGAACTGGAAGGCACAGAACCGTCCCTCTAAGCCCAACGATGGGTTCCCCACTGCTTTAAAGAATTGTGGGTACAAAATCGGCATTGTGTACCCAGAATTCAAAGGTACAGATTTTCCAGTGTAAGTATCGTAGACGAACTATACTATCTAGAAAGTTCTAATTTCTTTACAATTGCTGATACATGAAAAACATAATGTAACAGATTTTGACCAACAAATCTTGCACTCATGGCCGGATTTACCACTAGGCCTACTAGACAGGGGCCTAGGGGCGTACTTGACAAGGATAAATTAGAAATCGCTATTTAAAATGAGAGAGGAAAAAATGTTTAGCAAAAATATTAATTGACCATGTATGGGGAGCTTGAAATACCATCATCACCCTTGACCCAGGCGACCCCTCGCACATAAATGATTTCAGGTAATTTAAAGTTAGGTTAATTTAAATTGTATATAGTAAGCGAACATTAGTGCTTATATTAGAGAAATTATTTATTTCTATTTTTGCCTTTGCGCACACTAATAATCATTTTTATTCAATGCTACACCTATGGCGTGGCAGTCATCTATACCCCTGCAGGTGCTTTGTGTGGAAGCCACTCTATATGCATTAAGGCGTAATTTACACTATTGTATATATGTGGAAAACTAAAGTGTCTTTACCTGACATGTCTTTTCAGGTCTTCAATGAGGTGGTACCGTGCGTTCATATCCTGCTGTCGACCATGCTCACTGAGGTTTTCGAGAGTTTCCTTCAATTTCATCACACGAACGTTATAATGGTACCTTAACTAAGATAGCGATCGCTACTCTTCCCTACCCTATCTCCGTATGATGCAAAGATGGCCAAATACCTTCAAAATTTCAAACATATCCTAACGTGTCCTTTATGACAGTAGAAACAAGTCGTATGTTTCTCTCTAACTTTACCTTATATCTTTAGGAGATAAGTGTTCCCGGAGATGGAGCTTAACATTCAAAGATCTGTCAACGTATTCAGTGTACCCAGTGAATTTGTAGCGTCGCTTTTGTCCGTTCCAAGCGCTTTAGTAACTCTGAATTTACTAATTGCTGTTGACAGGTGGACATGTATACCGTCTCATAGATACACTGCAGAGTTCAATTCTGTAAACGTACATTTATTTCTCCTACACAAAGAGAAGTGGCAAAAAGGATGAATCAATGTTAAATAGGGAGAAGAAAATGTCATGACTTTACCATTGTTGCTTATGAAAGTACCTCATGTAAGTTCCTACCAATATGGCGGTCAGTGAAAATAAAAATAGTTTGTATTACCGTCTTGTTCAGTGTAATAAACACATCTTCTACAAGTAGCCTACATACAGTTAGTGTTAATCACGAGACGAGACGATACAGAGAAATACCCATGGAAAATTAGAAGAAACAGAACAGCCGGCCGGGTGGCCGTGCAGTCTGCTGCGGTAGGCCAAGGGCTGGAAAGTCCTGGGTTCGAGTCCCGGCTGGGGCATGGGTGTGGATTTTAATAGCTAAGGGGCCAAAGTTACTAGACTGGCCCATATAAAAAGTTTTTACGAAACAGAACTCTCGTAATATACAACATACACCATTTCGAGACGAGACACTTTCTGGATGAATCATTTTCGAGACAAGATAGCCTAAATCTCGTCTCGTGGGCAACACTACCTACAGTAAATTAATTAAAATTGTTCATTGTAGTACTATGTATTTTTATGCCATTATTTTAGTATTGTTAACATTATTCAACTGTATTAGTTAATTTACCACATTAACAGAGTTAAATAATGATTATTTCATTATTATTATTAACTGGCGAGAGGACGGAGGTTTGTCCTAATGTGAAGGTAGGAACTAGGAAGGGGAAAGGGTGGAAGGGGTTGAGGACGCTGGAAGTAATGGGTCTAGGGTGCCTAGACGCATAAATCCGGCTCTGCTTGAACTCAACTTCTTGAAACCAAAGAAAGAAACAAAGTCATATTTTTCATTTGTCGAATTCACTTAACAGGATTTCCAACTTGGCCTCTCCAAATTAACTGCTTACAGAGATAAATAAAATTAAAATTTCTCGATAACTAATAAATGATTATTTTAACTAGAAATTTTGGCGAGATAATTTGTATCGATATGATAGATATTGAAAGTGAGAATGTGATGTGACCGGATTAACAATGTTGCCAAACCGATACAAATTTATATTTAAATTAAATAACACTTCGTCAGTTTATTAGAAAGTTTGTATCCTCCATTGATGTTATCGTATGTGAAACACAGAAAGCATTCTTGGAAACTTAATCGTACAAATAAGGTTGAATGTGAAAAATGTTAATTCTGAACATTTATCTCTTATAAGGTTCATTATTAGCCACACTGAGTTCTGAGTTTCACAAATTATGTTTATCATCACTAACAAATGATCAATAAAATGGCATTGTGCGATTCGAAAAAAAACTCAGGTTAGCACACTGTCCCATCTTAACTTCCAATATCTAAGAAATTAATCCAAATTAACTCTGCATATCTTAGGTATATTTTAATATATTGTTTGTGATGTGTTGAGAAATATAATTTTATTTAGTACTGTACAAACCTTACTTTTGGCTTCTTATCGAGCAACCGTAGTTCAGCGTTAAAACATTGGCCTCGTATTCGGAAGGTCCTAGGTTTAATCCTAACGACCAATCATCATGGCTGACAACGTGAGTTTTTTCCTGAGTTTTCCACAATCACACCATGAAACTGCCGGGTTGGTACCTTCAAATTAGGCCCTGGTCGACTACTTCTCACATCTTTCCCCTACCCTATCTCTTTCTGAGCCTTAGATGCCTAAAAGCCATCAAATAAATTTAAATTCTAGGGTCGCCAATGTGTAGTGTTCTCTTTTGGATGCCAGTTATGACTGTTGTCAGGTGAGTTTAAGTGACGATCAAAATAGTGGATACATGTGATTGTTCAGTTTTAGAAGATACGATTTTCCAGCGGCAAACTGTACAACTCGATTGCTCTTCAAGTGTGATGGTGGTTACCGGGGTAAGCCCAGTTACGGCGCAGTGTCTCTAATTATGAAGATCATGCTTTATATTTTGAGCAGTATCCTCCTCTCTTGTGGTGTCTCTCTCAATCCCGGCCCTCCCCTCACTTCGTGTAGTAGTAAGCCCGTGTGTGATAGAGATATTTTCAAAATTTATTCTCAGAATGTGCAAAGTCTTTGTAATAAACTATCAACTGTGGATATGTTTAGTAGTGAATTATCAACTTACGCTGTCTGGGATTTTCTGAGGTGTAAACAACTAACAGTTTTTCCAACTGTGAGATTATGCTTAAAAACTACCAGGATTACAGCAGGGACCGTGGCTCTAGAGGAGGCGGTGTCATGCTACTAGTACATGATCGTTGGTCTTCTGTCAGACGCTATGATTTAGAAAGAAACTGTTATGGGTAGAGATACAAGGAGAACATTCGAAATTATTAATAGGCTGTTACTACAGAAACCCCAGCAAAAATATAAACTCTTTAGATATTTTATTCGATTCTGTCCTCGCTGCAATCAAAGAACGTGATATATGGATCATTGGAGACTTTAACGTACACATCAACTGGGATTCAAACATTAGTGTTGCATGTACTGACCAGCCTGACAGATGGTTCTTCAAATATTTCATTGGAGGTCTGGATTTGTTGCAACATAATATGTTTCCAACTAGGGGTAATTTTATTTTAGATTTAGTTCTTTCGAAAAAGTGGAGACCATTCCAGGCAGAAATATCATTGATATACCCGACCACCTGTCGTTAGACATTGAACTGCAGTTTCCCCCTCCACGCCGCTGGAGCTCTTCTATTCAAAGAACTATGTCCCTGTGGAACAAAACTTGCCTTCAAGAACAAACAGTGTGCATGGTCGCTCCGGAAACAGTATCCCAATAATCAAACTCACAATGTTTTCATTCAAAAACGCAAGTTATGTAAATCTCTCTTCCGTAGAGATTATGATAATTATATTGAATCTGTTTCATTACAAGCTGTAACCAATCCTAAACGCTTTTGGTTTCTCAGGTCTACCTTTTCTAGTTTCATACAGTGAACGTACTGCTTCATTGAATGAAAGGGCTGATTTATTTAATGACTGCTTCCTTGACAAATTTAATGTTTGTCCATATCCTCCATTTTTTCTTATGTAAAGTCTAAAATTCCCCATTGCCTAGCAGATATAAACACAACCCCTGCGGAAGTGTATCGCCTTTTAACCTCTCTAAAATCCTCTAGGGCCTCTGGGTCTGACAAAATAAATTCCATATTTCTGATTTAACTTGCCCAACCATTATCTGCACTACACATCATTCTTTTCAATAGGTGTTTCTCGGAGGGTTATTTCCCGAACTTCTGGAAACAAGCAAACATTATTCCGGTTTACAAAAAAGGTGAAAAATCCTGTGTTAATTCATATAGACCTATTTCCCTTCTTTCTGCCCTCGGTTTAATTTGTGAAAAAATTATCACAGATAGGATTCAAAAACGTCCTCCCATTTCTTTCTCCCTCCAAGCATGGCTTTATACCAAATGGATCCTATGAAACCAAATTAGCTATCCTACTGTCTCGCGTCACTGATGTCCTAGCAAATAGACAAGAACTTGACGCCATATACCTCTATACGCCTAAAAAGCATTTGAAACCGTCAATCTCAAACTTCTTACAAACATGCTTGACTCCAATTTTAATTTAAACAGGCCCCTCCTTCAGCTTCTTATATTTATCTGGCAGAGAACAACGTGTCGTATTCCTTGGTAGAACATCCAAGTGGCTACCAGTGCTTTCAGGTGTCCCTCAAGGAATCTCTTTAGGGCCAGTTTTATTTTCCATCTACATTGGCAACTTAAGTGAACAGATAGATAATTCTTGCAGTGTACTTCTCTACGCTGATGACTGCAAAGGTTTGAAGACCAATAAATCCACAGAAGATAATTTCTGCCTTCAAACCGCTATAGACTCTGTTAAAATTTGTTGCAATAATTGGTTACTGAAAGTCAATCCTTGCAAAACTGCTACAATGCGTTTCTCACTGAAAATCCATAACACAAATGTACGTACATATTAGCCTCATCTGCTATACAATGGGTAGACCATTACATAGATCTTGATATCATATTTGATGAAAAACTCAATTTCACTCTTCATATTGAGTTCGTAACTTCTAAAGCTCTCAAACTTCTTGGACTTCTCTACAAGTTTACCGATATTAAAGATGTCAGATTTCTTTGGTCATATTTTCTCACTTGTGTACTTCCTACTATTGAATACAGACAAAAAGGAAAATACAGTGGGATATCCTATCACAACCGGTGGAGACAAGCTATGTGTAGGGAACAACATAAAATATCTTGGTGTGTGGTTTGATGATTTTTTTCCTGGGATAAACACTGTTCAGAAATATGTAAAAAGATATCTATTCACGTTGGAATATTGCATAAACTTGCTAAGATGTTTCCGGAAAATATAAAAGAAACTATATTACTATGCCTTCATACACCCTTACCTATCATATTGTATTGAATCCTGGTATACGAATCTAAGCGATTATACCAGGTGTATAAGCTTAAATCCGCTGTTTTGTAGTCAGCAAAACACATGGTGTGTTCATAGAAAGCACAAAGCAAGTTACTCAAAGTACTTTCCCTCGCTAGCTACACATTTTGCCCACCTCTCGGGCAATTTGTGGATACCACCTCAAAAAAAGTCCTGCTCTTTCGAGGCAAACCACTCATCAAACCATTTTCGGACGTCTGCATACGAATCGAAGTGCTGCTAAGCAAGGGCGTGGCCCATCGACGCAAACAGATGGTAGTCTGTAGGGGCCAGGTCTGGTGAATAAGTGGGATGGGGTAGCACCTCTCACGTAAGTGTCTCCAAGTAGTTTTGGACCACTTTTGATGTGTGCGATGGGGTGTTGTCGTGGAGAAATATCAGCTTGTCATGTCTTTATTGATACTCCGGCCTTTTTTTCACACAGAGCACGGTGCACGTTGATCAGTTGTTGGTGGTAGCGGTGGGCATTGACAGCTTGACCCGGTTGCAACAGCTCAAAGTAGACGATACCCTGTTGATCCCACCAAACACATTATCGTCTTCCGTCCGAAGCGATTTGGTCTCGAGGAAGATGCTGATGGTTGGCCGGGATCAACCCACGATTTCTGGCGTTTCGGATTCGCGAAATATATCCACTTTTCATCGCCCGTCACAATCCGATGCAGGAACGACTTTCTTCTTTGTCTGGCGAGCAACATCTCGCATGTGTGTTGGCGTCTCTCCAGCTGCCGATCGGTCAATTCATGCGGCACCAATTTTCCGATCTTCTCAACCTTTCCCATGGCACGTAGACGCATGAAAATGGCTGCTTGAGTAACGTCCAATTGCTCGGCAAGCATTTGTTGCGATTTCGTCCTCGTCGAACAGCGCCTGCAATTGATGGTCCTCAAACTTCCTGGACTGACTTTCACTATTCTTGTCACTCAGGTCAAAATTGCCGTCTTTGAACCGACAAAACCAATCTCGGTACGTTGTTTCCGATAAAGCACTGTCACCATAGGCCTCCACAAGCATTCGATGCGCGTCGGTAGCCGTTTTCTTCAAATGGAAGCAGAAAAGCAGAGCTTCCCGCATATTCTCTTTTTCTGGCACAAAACTAGCCATGCTTACCAACGGAACACTGTGTGTTATTGTCTGCACTTGCTGATTATGTGCACTGATTCATGTTGCCAGATGTTCAACTCATCCACACAATAGGTCTGGCGTGCCCATGGTAGCTTAATACGCTCACCAACGCCATCTATGGGCAAACATCGGATTTAAGCCTCTACACCTGGTAATAAAAGGCGCCTTTTAACCTTGCAAAAGAAAGCCGTTGGACTAATGAAAAACGCAGAATGTCTCACGCACTCAGTGCCCTTATTTAAGGACCTAGAATTGTTTAGGATATAAGACCTATATAAATATAAAATAGCCAGTCTAATGCACAACTTAGTGTCGAAAACTATGTATATTCTATCAGTGGACGTCTCACCAACCTTACATGAGATATAGACAAGGACAATAACGGATAAAAAGCTAGCTCTTCCTAGACCACGTCTTAACTACGGGCTTCATAGTATCAGCTACAGAGCTACATTGATTTGGAATACTTTCCCTAAAGACATTAGAAATAAAACATATAAACAGTTCCAACATGCACTAAAGAATATCCTGCTGAAAAATATGAAATAGGCCTCGAGAGATCATCGTAAGCAATTTTGAACTTGCCATGTAAGTATTTTTACATATATATTTATTTTACTAACTACAGATTACCCCTTTCTTTGTTTGTCATTGCTTCGCTTGCTCATTGGTCCGCTCATTTCTATCTTTGTATAAAATCTATTGTCATCACTTGTTAGACCTAATTTTTCCTTATTCATGAATTATCTGTTTAAATTTCACTTAAATAGTAATAGAAAAAATGTGTGATTTTATGTAAGTAGTTATGGCAACGATACTAAGATTGCATAGTAATGTCCTGATACCTCGAGTAATCATCCTAAGTAATTCGAACTTAATATTTTAGTCATTTGCTTTGCTTGCACATTTGCACGCTCATCCCTATCTTTGTGTAAATACTATTGCCATCATTATTGTTACTTTATTTTTTCGTATTTCTTTTTTTATATCTATATATTTTCTATTTTTCGTTAACCATGAATTATGTGTTTGAATTCCATGTAAATAGTAATAGTAGAAGTATGTGATTGTATGCAAATAGTTATGTCCTGGTGTAATTTAAGTGTATTTTACGCTTTACTAACTTTTAGCTATTAGAAATTACCACGAAACTACAAAGTGCCTCTTGTTTGTGGTATTACGGAAAGGAGAATCCAATTACGGCAGTAGCTAGGATTCTCCTGGAATCTGAAATTTGTAATTCAATTGTAATATAATATTGAGATTAATCAATTGAATTGAATAATGTTCATCTGTCTGGTCTATGGTTTGCAAAACCAACTTATCAAAATTGCGAAAAGTCCAAAATTTCTTTATCCGCATTGTACAACACAGGGTACCCAACCTCCAACACAAATCTAACGTAGACATTTTGAATTATCTTGACTTAAAAAACATAGACACACGAAGAAAACTAAATGACTAAAAATTTCTTTATAAAATAATGCAAGGCACACTCAGGACCAAACGACCTTCTTCCACTTTCTTGCCTAAGAGTACCCACACAAATTACCCGTTCCCAACATCATTTCTACCCCTGAAAACCGCGATTGTGTTTGGTCCAGCGGCGATCTCTTGTATACAGATTATCACATTTTTACAATACTCTTCCTTTGCCACCAGACTTCTCTCTCAGTAAAAGTAATTATTTAAAGGCTTGTTATATGAATCTGGAATAAAAAAACTGATCTTATTTCTCATTGTATAATTATTTGTTGTTATTATTATTGTTGTTATTATTATTTTTGTTCTTATATTACATTGTTACAAGAACGGTGTAAAATGGCGTTTGCTGTATCTGTGCTAACTTCTAATAAATAAATATATGACCAAAAAAAACGAAAATTCAAAAGTGAATTTTTCAGGATGTTATCGCAACGAAATATGCGTAATTTTTTCCCTTGGAAGTAGCTGGTTCAGAAGAAATTTTGATTTTGTTTCTCTTTAAACTCCCATATCATAATAAACTACATAAATTAATTTGTTAATACTTGTATGTTACTGAGAATCAAAACGATGAAACGCAAGGGAACAAGTAAAAAAAAAAATGAAAGTCCACAAAACATATTTTAGACATTCACATATTTCTATTTATTTAACAAATGTAAGACAATCGTCTGATCAGATTCTTTGAAGATAATTTTTGATGAAAACATTAATACTAACTCAAACAAACAAACGTTCTTATTTATCCAACTTAGAAAGTTACTCAATTCAATGTGTATGTGTGCGTGTATTTAATGTTTTGTTTCGTTAGGCATCGATATTCGTGCAACATGTTTGTGTTTTATAAATATGGTCACTTGGAGTTACTAGTCCACCAGGCGCCTTTCCAGGTGGCGGATAGGAGAATGCCGACCAGATATGGTGAATAACGAAAACATTCCGCAGCAGACAAAAACTAGTACTGCTGCCTTGAAATTAGTAGAAGGTTCAACAAACGCTAAAGGAAGACAACCGCGAACAAAAATCAAGGTGAAAGGAAGCAGCTTCATCATTACCAGCCTGAGGTAGAAAATGAATAACATGTGCATGGCTCAGAGGTGGACAGAAGACCACAACTAAGCCATTGTTGTCCTCTAAGGTCACTTGAAAACCTGTAAGAAAAGCCATTTTAGCTACAGATCTAAACTTTCATCAACGTAGATGAAAAACATTCAACTTTAGCGAGTATTCAAACGCCCGGGTCGAAACAAACGGGTCGTAAACTGTTCGAACGCCCCTCGTATTAGTATTATTAATTAATGTAATAAGACTAACTCAAAATGAAATATTTTCTTCTTAAAGTAAAAAAAAAATAATCCGCATATTACTAACCACAATAATGATAAGATAAATAGATTCATTACTACCGCTTTCATCTTATGCCCTCTGCAAGCACTATTAAGAGCAGCAAGAGAGCAGAAAATAATCTCAACAAGTGAATGTAATCACTCTACTTTACTTTTGACACTAATTTCAACACATATTTAGAAATTCATCCTGTATTTGACAACTTTTCTCTATTGGAACATCCTGTATTTATAAGGAAGAAGACTAGTCATGCGTTCAATGTATGATTTGCAGGGACAAATTCCCAGTTTGTTTCACATCACGAGACGCTTTTTGCATGACATAACAATAAATATTTGGCATGTCAACATGCACTTGTTTTCAACTTCACAAGCCTTTGGGAAAAAGAGAGAGAGAGAGAGAGAGAGACTATTTTTTGTTGTTATTTGCGGTTATGAATTGTACTCGTACCGATTGTTCACCCTCCTCCCCCTTTGTCTCTCATCCTCCTTCCATCTTTCTGGCAACATTTACGTATTTCAATCTGACATTGCTTAATATGGGATGCCTCATAGCTACTGACAGCAAAGAGATTCCTATTTTTGTGATCAACAGAGAATGTCGCTTCCTGCTCTTTCTCTCTGCTAGCGTGGGTCTCATCGCCAATCATTCTGTGAATTATTTATGTCTGATCGATCGATCAAAAGCTTTTATAATTTTGAATATTTGTCATTAAATCAGAGAGAAAATTCAAGTGCTACTGTAATTTATATTACTATTTATTTAAATGACTTTTCGTCTCAAGTAATCGAAAACCTGGCGATGCAATTGAAAATTATTTTAAAATTTAAAGAAAATACTAAAAAAGTTATTTTTCTTATGAATAATGTTTAATATTAAATTTCAGCATTAAAGTCTCAAAGCAGAAATATCTGGGTATTAATTTTCGAGAAATCAAAAGAATCTCTACATTAATTAGGATGCTGAGATAAGATAGGTGGTTCCTTCTAGTGACGTTCTGAATATGTCGCACTGGAATTAATTTATTGTCAAGCTTAATTCCAAGGTTTGCGTTTTGATGGCATTCTAGTTGCAGATCAAACATTCTCTCAGTTAGTTGGAAATGTACGTCCTTTTTCCTATCTAAATTGATTTTCATTTTCCATTTTGCTGTCCACTATTTTGCAGTTTAAATATTGCTAAGCGCGAAGTTGAGCGAAGCGCTTATACTATGTGGTGAAGATAACGGTAAAGGTAGCGTGTTTCGTAGCCGAAATGAAAACGGAAAAGGCTACGAGGCTACTTAAGATTTAATATTAGTTTTATTAGTGTATATTATCATCGTAGGAATTGGGAATACACATTGTTATAAATATGATCTATTAATGTTACATACTGATGTGGCATTCTCATAATAAACCTTTGTACTGGACCTTGTCAAAGGGCTGTTCTGCTTCAGGCAACATGGTAATGAATCAGCTAGTTTTTGTTGAAGTTTACAATGATTTGTTCTACTACTGTAATCATTTGTGCTGCAATATCAAACTCTTAATGAAATCTGAAATAATAAATCAGATATGATTGTAGATTTTGAATGCAATTTAATAGGTCTCGACAGTGCCGGGTCTAGAAATTTTCCTATTTGGGGCAAAGGTAAATTTTGCCGCCCTTTACATCGTTTTTTTTTTTATCCAAACAACACGACCAGCCGACGCGACAGTCACAACATTGTTTCGCATCGCGTAGTGTACTTTTGTTATCACATCTGTAGCCTGTCGTAGCATCGCTGTTACTAACTCCAGCAAGGCATCTGACCTGCCATCCTATCTGACTTGAATCGCTGTTTTGAATTTTAAAGGTAGGTTATATGGAAGAACATAAAAATGTCTTAGCCCTCTGGTATTGAAATTTTGAATACGTTTAGGTCAATTTCAATTTAATAGGGATTTTTACTCCCTTTTTGAGAACCTTTATATTTATTTTGAGCTGTTTGTCGCCCCCGGGGCGCTTGCCCCTTTTGCTCCTCAAGATCCGGCACTGGGTCTCGATGTACAACACTTTCAAAAACATTGTCGATTAAAGGGAGTAAAGTGATTGGTCTGTAATTTTGAGGCCACAACTACCTCGTTTCCTTTAGGAAGCATATGATGACTTTGCTTTCTCTCCACATATCCGAAAATAACTGCAATGAAGTATAGTGTTAAATAGTCAAGTTATTTGCAGTTATTCATTCCTGTTTTCAATAAAAGTCGCTACTACACGTATATTTCCTACCCGGAACAAACCGAAACTTGGAAACGAATTGAATTGGATTGATTTTAAGGCCTTTAGTCATCTTAGCTTCAGACCACAATAGGGTGGGGGGAAGGATGCTGGAAGGTAGGTGACCAGGACCTCTTTTTCTAGGTACCATCCCAACATTGCTTGGTATGACTAAGGAAAAAACCTGGAGAGACCTGTCTGGATGTTCGCTCGCCGAGATTGATCCCAGGACCTCCCGAATGCTAAGCCCACGATCTATCACTGAGAATGGCGGCTCTGTACGTGCAAACGAGAACTGGTTTCATAAATAATGTAGTAAAAATGCACATATCTTAATATAGTATTGTAAAATATTACCTCTGTTCCTGACTTCGAATAAGTAATTTCTATGTTACCTTTGTTCAGTGTTGAGTCAAACTGAAATTCAACTTAATTATGAATGAAGGTTTCTAGTAGTTTTGTGCTTGTTCAACACACAGTAAATTGAAAACTATTTCTTCCGTGTGAGAAATAATTGGTAACATCTGCTTATTTCATGAATTCTATTTATTCAATTCTTCTTAAATCAATAAAGGTAAAGTTTCCATTTATAACGCTAAATAAAAGTTAAGGGTGGGCGAAGGTTATAGGTTATGAGCGCCACACAAACTAAATTCTTGTATATTATATATTTGTCAATTGGCGAGGCCCCGGATAAATAATTTGTTTATTTTTAGTTAAATTTCTAGAGACCAAGTTCGAAAACGGTTTGTTATAACTTACCTATTTGAACACTTTCATTGGAAATGATTTTATTTTCTATTTAGGAAGATGAAGTCCTTATCTCAACAGCAGTGCAATTAAACCTCATTTCTTCTCTCTCTTTCTCTCTCTCTCTTACACTCACACACATACACACACACACACACAAATGTACATACACATGTATACAAGGCTGTAATTATATCTTTTTTTTTAAGAATGTGAAGTCAATCACCAAATTAAACTTCGAGTGGAACTCAAAGTAGTAATTCGGCATCGCATATGAAAGATTTACAGATGAAACAAACAAACAATATTCAGATCCAAAACCATCATACCAGTTTAAAGAACTCTCAAATTACGCAAACAAATATTGTCTCTATGCAAACAACTTGCAAGTTTAGCACGCAGATAGGTTCACAGAACAATGTCTTTAATTTCTGGAGGAACTTCAAAATGAAGCTCGATTGCTCTTCAGGTGTAATTTTACCTGTAATTAAATCCGTAATTGATCATTTGTTTCTAAAATGAGGATAATTTCAAAAAAATCTAAATTAAGAACGGGAATAAAACTAATGAAGTTGGCTTTACACACTTACTAGATATTGCAAATCAGAAACCTAAATCTCACTTCTGATCAAATCACACCTTCTCAAGGAAAGAGACGCAACTAAAAATGTAAATATTTTCGTAGTGTTTTCTAGACAGCATTAGGGAACCATTCTCATTGAACAAAGATGTCACAAGTCTATCTACATCGTTGGCCGGTAGATAGCAGAAGTGTCACCTTTCCGTTTGACGGATTTTAAATACGGCTTCTCAAGTAAAATGTCACTTCTTTAATTATACTTTTCTTCTGTTGTGTCAAAGCAGAAGTTGAGTAATAATGTAAATTCTTGTTGCTATGGTAATTGGGTGAATGTAAATATTGGGATTATTACTTGGAATATGTTTTTATTACTGTACGCTTTAATAAAGATAAATTGTATTGTAACATAGTAATCAAAACCTAAAAAATTAAATAAATTATCACCTCAAAACTATACGATCTAAATGTACCAATTATTTTAAACTGGATGAAATGAAAACTGCTCCATAAGTGGAAACACATAAAAGAAAGTAATAGAGCAAATCCGGGCAAGTTGAACCAGGGTACATGTGTTACAAAGTTCAACAACTCAAATGATTATCAGACTTTTAAGTGAAAAATCACAACAAAAGAGGAGATTAGAAGGAAAATATAACTGGCTGAAGAGGATAATCAAGTATTCTCACTCACTATAGACCAAAGAAGAAACAAGAATAACTCAATAGTTAAAATGAGATTAGCGGTTTGGACAGCAGGAATTAAGTGATCCGAAAATTTACGGATTTGAGTATGGTGCACGACTATCATTTAAAAGTTCGTTATAGTTGAAAGCAGTAAAGTCCTAAGAAATTCAGGAACTGTGAGCTGCGCTTGTCAGGGTGTCCGGTGAGGAAGTGAAAATATTTTTGGAGGTGATAGGGGATGTCATTCTAAGCAAAAAATGTATATGTGAACATATGGCCTATTCCCCCTGGATTCCGAGATAAAGGAGTACTTTTCTGCCCATGAAACCTGCTGTGTTCCAGTTAAGTACGTATAGCACACCCTGTAGGTGGTGTAAAGACGCACATCATAACCCATTCCAAAGGGAATGAAGCAAGCTTTCCGACGGTTTACAGATTATTGCAAGTAAGACCAAAGGAGGGAAGTAATAGAGGGGGAAAGTAAAATTTCCCTCGAAAATTCCCTTTTTTGACAATTATCCCCTGTTATGGGGTGGAAATACTGTTATTAGAGCAACCAAATAAATTAAGTGGATACCACACTCTATGACGATGATAGTGGTAAAGTTTCACGTTGTCGGCATGTACAGAAGTGAAGAAAAACGTCATAATATAACTCTACTTTAATTGCAAGAATAACTGTGTTCTACTGTACAAGAATACTGTAACTCTACTGTAATTGCAAGAATAATTAATGTACAAGAACGGTGTCATGCACATATCACTACAGATACATATGAACATGAAAATACAGAAAACAATGGAAATTAGTCGTGCTGACATTAGTTGCCCTAGTGACAGTGTTTCCACCCCATAATAGGCGACTGTAAAAAAATTGGAATTTTCGAGGGAAATTTTTGCTTTTTCTCCTGTTACTTCCCTCGTTTGGTCTTATTTGCAATAATCTTTGCACTGCCTCAAAGCTTACTTCATTTCCTTTCCAATGGGCTATCATTTGAGTCTTTACATCACATACAGGGTGTGCTATACACACTTAACCGGAACGCAACAGGCTTCATGGACAGAAAATGTATCCCCTCCCCCTATCTCGGAAATTAGAGGGAATAGATCATATGTTCACATATGATGTTTTGCTTAGAATGACATCCCCTATCACCTTCCAAAATATTTGCACTTGCTCACCGGACATCGTGTATGTAGATGTATTAGCTTCAAACTAAGTCCGGTTTCCAAAAAATTAAGTACTTCCCCACGAAATAAGATGGTGATTTGTCAAGTCACCGGAATTGATAAATTTGAGAAGGAAGAATAGAATAAAGTGGCTCTAGAAAATCGGAGAAAGAAGAAAAGTGGAAACTAATCTTCGGAAAAGTTTGCAAACGTAGGCACTCTGCGTACTTATTAACGAATATTTCAACTTTAATAAAGCAATGACCGAATACTTCGTGCTTTAACGGTTTAAAAGAAAATAAATTATACAAAAAAATTGTTCTGTGGGCATTTTTTCTCTGTAAACCATTTTTGTCCCTTCTACCATCTCTCACCCTCCCGCATCCCTTGCGCTCCCCCTCCCTCCTCCCCCATGATTCCAATTTGCGCGTTTGGACAAAATCTTCCTAATAGTTCTCTGATGGTTCACAATATCCCGAATTATGCGAGAGGATCAATAAGCGGAAAGTAGGCTTATTCCCTCCCCACCAACCTCCACAACTATACCCATTCACTCCCCCCTCCCCCCTTATGAGGTCCCAGTGGGTGAGGTACAGTTATAAATGTTTTAGTAAATCCAGCTCCACAAACACACACCAACGAGATTAGCTGCTCGATATTAAACACTCAATTGCTGAACGAATAATTGGATGCATTTGAATCAGTCAAGCGCCTAAGGCGCAGGTACATGAAGACCTTTTTCTATTTCCCTATATACTGTATATTTATATAATACATGTAATGTAACAATAGCACATTAGACTTTAAAAAAGGAAACTGTTACCACTAGATATTCAAGGATTTGTAACATTATGGCGGCTTATGCAGCTTCCAGTGGCTCAATATAATTTAACAATGTTTACCTGCCTTGTGTCTCAGCAATATACACAGTGCGTTAATTAAACACTGAGACTGTATATCTATTCTCTATTTAGAATTAACGTAAGGTGACGAAATAATACCTGGTTTAAGTTAGCTAGAGCGTGTTCTTTTTGAAAGATACGAGTTCAAACTTGTTCTACCGAGCGGCCGTGGCTCTATTCTTAGAAGTAGTCTTTGCATTCGAAAGATCCTAGAATCGATCCCAACGGCCGTCCCTATTGAGGTTATTTCCATCTCTTACATATTTTTTAGTTCAAAGGAGCTACATGTTCACAACACATTTTATTATGCTATCAAAACAGTCGGTGTCTTTTTGATTGAAAAGGAAAAACGGAAATTTGGGTTCATCTCCATTTTTTTTAAAAAAAGGTCTGAATTTCATGGCCTGTTGCAGTCAGTGTCTTCCATAGTTAAGTAAAATAATTCCTGTACAGAGAGCGAATGATTCTTTATTTCTGCAAGCAATACAACAACGGATTTAACATTGTCTTAAATTCAGCTTGAGATATTTTCTTTGAAGGAAAGGGACTGCTACTATTGGCATTCTGCAAAGCCGGTTAACGAAACATGCTAGTACACATAATGTTACGTTGTACACTGTAGGTATACAACAATACCTGTAACGGAAAAAGTACTTTCTTTGTTATATAGCCAATTGGAAGCGGAATTAATTTATAGATACTCAACACTTTTGAATTTAAATGAATTGTGCTTATGAATTTGAGGACTTCCGGGTCAAACAAACTTAGTGCTGTTACCTTAGTGTTAACGTTATGGGCAAGAAAGACATAAAACTATGATATAGATCTCAGTTTGAATTCGTTTATAGGTCTGTAAAACAAAGTTATGAATCCCCGACTTAATCAGTAAATAACAAAAAAAAAAAAAACTTTTTAACTTTTGTTTTTGTGGGCAATTTTTAATAACTATCGACTTCGGCCCGTCACGATGTCAGTAGCTACTAAAGTTTAAATTCCACAAACAGACATACCCCAGCCGGGATTCGAACCCAGAACTTTGTAGATGCTGACTTGACGCCTCAAACCTCACGACTGCCATGCCGTTTGTTGAATGAGGTAAGTAAACCAAGAAAAGTCCAACTATTAAGGTATAAGATTAAGATTGCCAAATAGGGAAATAAAACAACAAGTACCCCGTTTCTTACATTTTCTTTGGTTCACAATGGTTCGTGGTGCCCTCAAATCTTGCACCGTTAATTTAACTCATTTTCCGACGTCGTACAATGATTACATTTTGCACAGTGACGTAAGTCGGATTACATTACAATATTCTATTGTTACTTTCATATATTTATATATTTTAGAATATTTTATTTTGTTTAATATCGACTTGTTGATCCTGCAACGATCTGTCGTGTGACTCGTAGCAGATCATTTTAGGATTTGGGTCACTAAACATTAGCGTGAGAAAATGTTTCCGAACACCGAAGTAACTCGAAAAAATAATTTTAAAAAACTTTTCAAAACATACTTTTCTTAAACTACTCGTACTAAAAGGTAAAAAAAAAAAAAAGTGTTCACACCAATCAATCACACCACCAATATTTGTTTCCAACACAATGTACCCAATCATTTAGGATCATATTAAGACAGTTTTTAGTGCTGTTTTGAAAGCCAAAGAATCATGACTTTTGTACTGCCTGGTTAAATTTTCGTCCCACTGTGTGACGCGAGTCTGGAAAAAAAACATGCTTGTTGTTTCTCACTGAATAAAGGCGGATATTATTCGTAGGTATTCATGCAAGAAATAATATTTACCAAGGACCACTTCTTGTTCTCTGTTTCTTATTTCGGTTATAACTTACATTCTTCGAATAAAACATTAGAAATGCAACTGAGAAGGAATGGTTTGGCAAGAAGGGTGTCTAAATAGACATTTTGCACAAGACAAAATATGATTTCAAAAGAACCAATATGTGATGAATTATAACACCGACTGCTCGTCATATCCCCCAAAATTAACAACATCATTACCTATTCTCACTGTAGCTTTCCAAGAAAAACACAGTCTATCCAGGCTGTGAGAAATGCGAAAAGCTGGCCAACCTCATATTAACGTGTAATATTGGGGAACGCACTCAGAGAACAACCTGACGAAAGTGTTTGGATCTCACAAAGTATGACATTGATAATGCATATACTTATGTACCTACATGTAGTCAACCGAAGTCTAGATAAGGTACAGACCTACATAATTCCATTTACCAACAGAGAACTAATATTCAGTTAAGTGCACAGAAAATAATTGATTTTCTGCAGGTGTGTAAATGCTATAATTGCTAAGCCAAGCAATACGTCTTAATTAAAAACTAAAAACATGTAACAGTTTCACCAACTAACTAACTACTTGGCTTCATCAGACACACTAAATAACATGAACAACACAACTTCTAACGACACAGCTATCAGTTTCCTGATTGGCTCACTTCCAGCCAATCTCGTAACCGTCCACACGATATGAATTTTAATTAACAACATTCACTGATTCCCTTCCCCCCCTTTTCCTACTACATCTAAACATACATTTCCAATATAAGCCTTGTCCTGTAGATTATTTTTATTTTGAAGTGAGACATATATAAAAAACTAATTGGTAAGTTTAAAACAAGAGGAACACTAAC
Organism: Lepisma saccharinum; assembly: GCA_022664845.1. Taxonomy (NCBI): domain Eukaryota; kingdom Metazoa; phylum Arthropoda; class Insecta; order Zygentoma; family Lepismatidae; genus Lepisma; species Lepisma saccharinum. The sequence continues at coordinate 20,437 of JAGDQP010003935.1, read as the reverse complement.
TAAAAAGAAACTACATCTTACACCAAATGTACGCATTATATATTAAGACTCCTTAATAACTTATTCCACTGTTCATCAATTTTTATGTCCCGAGTTCCAGTTCATCACTGTTACACCTTCCATTTCTATAAATCTTGCTTTTTTCCATTTTCTGACAGTCCTTTTTTCCTGTCCTAGCACTTTTACTTCACTCCAATCCACTAAATGTCCCGTGTCTCTTATATGTTTGTATATACCATTTCTGTCCCTCTCCAACCTAGCATCATCGTTACGTTGTTTTATCCTCTCTCTTAACCCCTTTCCCTCTCTTAACATAGCACATTTCACAATCACTGCACTGAAATTACTCCTTTTTTCTCCATTATTTCCTTCTTCTCTTCCTTTTTCTTCCCTTTTCTCCTCTTATCTTTTATCGCTTTTTATCCAGTAGCCTCTTGCTTCCTTTCCTGTACGTTGAAACACCTCCCAACTCCTTCAGCATTCTCTTTATAACTTCCGTTTCTTCCACTGTACTCTCTATCCCCCACCACAGTTACTTCTCTTCTTTTACACTCTTCTTTTGTTCCGCTTCCTGCCTTTCTTCTCTAGCTTGTTTCTTTGTCTCTCCTTTCCTTCTATACTTCAAGCTCCTCTCATCATATCAATTTTTCCTTAATTGCTCATGAAACATTTCTGTTTTCCTCTGCTTTTTGTTTTTCACTGTTGACCTGATTAATTCTTTCTTCCATGTTGCTTATGAAGTTAGAAGTTCTTCCATGTTGCTTGCTTGTTGCTTATGAAGTTCTTCTATGCTGGTTGTTAAAGTTGATGGACATTGCAATAAGTTATGAAGTAACCTTAAATTATAATTCGTACATTTGCTGTAAGACGTAGAATTTTTTTAGTATAGTGTTCCTCTTATTTTCTACTTATCATTTTTTTTTATTTTGGGAATGTATGCTTAGTTATAGGGGGAAAGGGAATCAGTCAATGTTGCTAATTAAAATTCACATCGTGTAGACGGTTGCGGGATTAACTGGCAGTGAGGCAATCAGAAATCTAATAGCTGTCTCGTTAGAAGTTGTGTTGCTCATGTAATTTAGTGTGTCTGATGAAGCCAAGTAGTTAGTTGGGGAAACTGTTACAAGTTGTTAGTTTTTAATTAAGACGTATTGCTTGGCTCGGCAATTATTTAATTTCATCTTAAGTATATAAAAGCAAAACTTTGACATGGAAAATATCATATATGTATTGTTATATGTTTATATATTGTCTGTATAATAGCGGAACGTTGCCTTTGCTGTTTTTCTTATGTAAAATATAATTCGAACATTATCATAGGTGAGATTGCTAAACCGAAAAAGAACACAAGTATTTAATGATCTGAATAGATTTTGTTTTACCTCAAATATAGCGGTATCAAATTCTGAGACTCCTACTCAGATGAAGAAGAATATTTGTTCCAATTCTACATAATCGAATCTTGTGTTCTACGTTTGAGATCATAAAGACGAGTGCATCAAAACAACTGCAAGACGACTGGCGACTTACCTAGTGCAATTGCAATGTTGAGAAGAGACATTACTTTTATGTTTTTAGCACATTAAATGTATGAGGCTGACTGTCTTAAGAGTTAGCCCTTAAACTATCAAAGCTATCTTGCCTGGAAACTAAAGGAAATACTTTCTTTTTTAAAAAAAGAAAAGAAAAAGAAAAGAATGAGAATTAAATTAATCTTTGTGACGTTATGGTCTCAGGAAAAGCAATAAAGTCCAAAAAGGCCATAAATATTTTCAGAAGACAAGAGAACTGAGGTTTCTAAAAATGCTGACAAACTTTCTTACGTTGTCGCAGTGGAGGAATGGCTGCTTTAAACAGAAATATATCAGAAGAACACTAATCTTAAGATTGTTGATTATGATTTAAAAGATAATAATGTTATTGCCACGTCTTCGATATCTGTAATAATAATAATAATAATAATAATAACAGTAATAAAGGTGTTTCTAAACAGTGACCGGTTCTTTATTACAAGTTGAGTATTGTTTAATCCACTTGAACACTTTTGTCTTCTGCTGTCCATTTTCACCGGTATTTTATGTTCCTGAAGACCTTTCACATCTTCAGCTTTTATATGATTTTATTATGTTAGTTAAGTAGAAGCTAAGTTTAGACGCGATAAAGATAAAGATCTCCCCCGTATCGGGACGCGCGTAAGCCATTGTGCTGTTACCGCTACGAAATTTCATTTTATCTTATCTTATTTATCTTTTGTCTTAGCTATCCTATTTTCCATTTTACTGCAATTTCTAAATAACATTTAACACATTTTGACAGCCCCGAAATTAGCGCTTTAGTTTGATTTCACACAGTAAAATACACTTTCTTAAAATTTAGAGAAACGAAATCGTATCTGTGCACCGAGAAATAATTCTCTTAGAAATTAGATGACAGCATTTACATTGAATTCAAAATGTGAGCATGGAGGTTTGTTAAGAAGACCAGTGATCTTATTTTCAAATCCGTGTGTTCTCATATTTCATTAATTGAGAATGCTAAATTTTATTTGAAAGAAAATTTGTTTCTCGGTACAACACAGATAAGATTTTTATTAGTTTGAAGAAACCGTTTTTTAATTTATGCTACATAAAATAATAAATTCCTGATAAAGAAAGGGAGGTTTTGTGAGACTTATTTTTAATGAAGCTCTCTGTGTTGTACTAATATTAAAAATTGGCTTCTCCAAGGAAAATAATCTTAAAATTTCTGGACATTTTTGTTCTATTGTCGAAGTAAAAAGAGACATAATTTAAAAACTTGCATATGAATTTTGCTCTGAAGACATCATTATAACGATTTCTTTTTGTCGTATCACACCAAACTAGAGACACTAATTGACACATTCGAATATGCACATGTTTCAATGATGCATGCTGCGAAGAACACTACAAAGATAAATTTTATATTTTAAAGACCATCGCTGGAATTCTTCTCTTAGGAAGTATAATATACGCCGTAAAGTAGGCTGTCATGATGGTCCAAAAATGCGTGAAATGTTATTATATTGTTTTTACAGGAAATCTTAAACGTAGTAACTTCTGAAGGTAATTCAACCAAGTGAATGCCAGGTGACGTAGTACTTAAGCCTTGACATCATACTTTCCGGCGACACGTCAACCGGTAGAAATTTGTTCAAAGAGAGATGCAACCACGCTGAGAGTTGACGAATGCAGATAGGAATTCAAAGAAATAGTTTTTAAATTCTTCAGGATTTTTAAATTCTTTAGTGAGAAAATTAAATTCGCCGCTAAGATAAATCAACAGATAAGAATTCAAAAAAATCTTGGCTTTGAATTCTTCAGGATTTCTTTAAAAATTCTTTAGGGAGGAATCTAAATTTGTCTCTGAAACAATTCGGTAGATTAAAATTCAAATAAATTACTTTGAAATTCTTCAGGATAGTTACATGCTTTCTAAATTTAATCTAAATTCGTCATAGAAGCGGAGAGCTGACTACTATTTTCTTTGATGAAACCCTCAGAGAGCAATGTCAGGTGCTGATAAATCACGACTTCTTATCTGTCAGGCAACAAACCACCGAGTTGGAACGGTCTCGTTCAGGTCATTACGTACTTGTACGGCAACACACATTTCTGGTCCCTTATTCTTTCAAGGCTTCTTTATTATACAGAGTTATCGGGAACATGCATGAGCAATCGTTAATGCCAGAACTGCAACAAGGCGGTATTATAGACACTGCTGTTGTGCAACAGGACAGAGCTCTCCCCGTTATCCACATGTTTCTGTGCAAGATGGGTTCAAAAGAGGTTCTGTAGATTCACTTGTTCCCTTTGCCTGGCCGCCAAGAAGTGCTGATTTGTTACACTGACAATGCTCGCTGGGGATGAATCAAGGAAAAAGTTCGGAATACAACGGCGAAACTACGAGGAACTGTCGAAGATGCATTTACGCCCGTGACGTGGATTATCTCATCAAAACACCTGCCAGAACATTACGTAGAATTCAGCTGTGCTACAACAACGATGGCCTGCATACTAATTTTCTAGAACCCTAAACTACGATGAAGGTGTACGTACATAGTAAACAGTACTAGAAATCAAGGGGGTACGTCCACTTTTCGGCCACCCTGTACATTGCTAATTTTTCTTTGAAATATGATTTATGAAATCTCTGACTACGTCATGATTTTTTATTTTACAGAATCTTTTAAATCAGAGGAAACATTAATCTTTCAACGACAGGAATTATACTATATTTTATTCGATATTAAGACATTTATTACGAACACTACTCATTTTCAGCGTTTCGTGTACGCCAAAATGCTTATAATCACCTATCTCTTGCATTACTCAATATTGCGTCTCCTTAATCGTTAATTACCTTGATGATACTACAAGTTTGTTTAAGTAACAAAGAAAAAGTGCATTCTTTATTGTTCACCTATATTTTTAGATAACACACAGGTGCGCTGGTTGTATTACGAATACACTCAAATGTAAATTACAACACAGAAAACCTACAACAGACCACTTTAGTTCAGAAAAATAAAACATTAAACTAAAATTTGTATTGCTTCTCTGGATCTTAAACTAGAAATTGTGTATGTCGGCGTACTAAAAAGAAAATCCTGAACATAACCACGGACTGTATAGAGGTTTTAACATTAAAAAACAAACAAGTAATGAAGGCATTCGACTGACAATTGAACGAAATTTAGTTTCAGTAGATCTGTATTGAAGAATAGCAGAAAACTTGTAAATTGAAGCTAATTTTGAGGAGATTAGAAATTTAAAACCGGAAGTTGCACCTGAGCAGATTTTTATTCCCACAATTGTTTCAAAACAATGTTTTAGGTAAACATTCTATCCTGTCTGAGTACATTTTCTATGTTTGTGTTTGTGTTTGGGGGGGGGGAGTCGGAGGAGAAAGAGAGTAGGAGAGAATATTTATATTCATGTGTGTGTGTGTGTGTAAGAACTGAATAACAATACGTTTTTTTTCCTCTGGTACCCTTGGTTTAACTGAGACATATGTATGCTTCTAGTCACCACACTGCAATTGCTTGTTTTCTGTCTTTCTCATTCTCCTCCCTCTCCCCACTCTACCTCAATCTGATTGTATGTACTTGTGTATGGATGTATGTATAGGGAACAGTGGAGGGAAATTTTCGTTCTTGTATACATAAATGAACTCTGGGAGGAATATTTTAGGTCTAAACAAAAAAAGGAGCAAAAGTGTTCTGAGCAGGAAGAGAGGGAAAAAAGCGATAGATGGTGCTAGTGTTGATTTGAAACAGGGGAATTGGAAAAAACGGAACAAAGAAAGAATAGAGGCCGATGGGAAGAGAAAGAGAGAATAGAATAAAAGGATGCCAAAAAGGAAACAACTAACCACCTTGTTTCAGAACCAAGCGACAATAACATTTTTACCTAATTGTGGGTTCGTTAATCACAGAGCGGTGGACTAGAATCACCAGAGGAGGAAAAAAGCAAAGCAGAAAAAAATAGCAATGAATGCGAGCAAGAGGAGAAAAGAGTGAGAAACAAACGTATAAACAACGGGGTAGCATGTCGATATGTAGACTTGTTGTTGCTGGAGTTCTTTTTTCTCTCTTTTCTTCGCAGGGTTGCTAATCGTTTCACAGCAGTTAGTCTTTTGCACGCGTGTGTAAACGGAAATGAATGGAGGCGCATTTAGACTAATGAATCTTATACATATTGATTGTCTGCAAGGCGAGTGAATTTGGCGAAATGACGGCGTTTGTGTTCTCTGTTGAATGAGCAGCCTGATAGTATTTATATCCAGCGACGTCTCCCCTTTCCAAGAAATCAGTAACATTACTTTTCAGAAACGCTCTTACAGTATATAATTTCTGGGAATTGCCGAGGGAGTCAAACCTTCCACACAGTTAAGAAAGGAATCGCATTATCATAACGACGAATTCACAGGTATTGGATAAAATAATGGAAACACTTGTCAAAAAATGCGACATTTTGCAACTGTGCTTGGTGACACTGAGCAATGAGTAAATCAACCGTCTCTTGTGTGCTGCAGGCAGAATAGACTATGAACTAATAGTACAGTGAAGCAGTGTGGTTGTGGACGTGTGCAGATGCGGTGAGTGACCTGTACGTCCGACTTGGTGGAGTTTCAAAGAGGTCTAATTGTAGATCCCTGTCTAACTAGAGCATCTGTGAGCAAAAAAGGGATGTTATGTGGTGTAACACAAGGCACGGTCTCGAAACTCATGACCGCATACACAGAGCACGGTAAAACGAATTCGGCGAAGCACAATAGTGCTCGAAAGACGAAGTGCAGGATAGAAACCGATGGGGTCCTAGATCGGATTGTGACGTTGCAGAAGAAAACAACGGCCGAGGAACTGACTACAGAACTTAATCTGCACCTATACACCCCACCTCCCCGTGTCATCCAAAACAGTGAGATTGGAGCTTCATAGAATGGATATTCATGAGCGTGTTACTGTTTCCAAGCCCCTAATAACAGATAAGTGCTCAAATGCTATGTGTATGCTGCAATGCCCAGAGAAACTGAACTTGGAGGACTGGTAACGTGTCGTGGGATCGGCCTAGTCACCCTTTACCCTCTTCCCCACCACTGGACGCGTGTCTGTCTGAAGAACACACTTTGAAGCATACGATGAGGACTGCTCCTCCCGACTTTCAAACATGGTGGCGACTCTATTATGGTCTGGGACACTATATGATGGCATTCGACAGCCCCTTTGTCACATTACACGGTTCCGTCATAGCAGCAGTGCATGAAGAACTCATGGGTAACCAGGTACACCCAATGGTGCAAACTTTATTTCCAAACGGGAACACCATATTCCAGAATGCCCCGGTTCACACAGCTAGCCCTGTTAAAAAGTGGTTTTACGAGCATACTGATGAGCTTCAGTATCTTTTCTGGCCCGCGAAATCCGCAGAATTGAATATTATCGAGCTTCTATGGGCTGTTTCGGAAACCAGGGTTTGGCGTCAATTTCCACTTGCTTTGTCTATATCTGAGATAAAGGCTATGCTGCATGAAGAATGGCTTCAAATTCCACTCACAGCCATTCATAATTTTTATCGGTATATTCCGTCCCAAATTTAAGCTGTATTGCGTGCTAAAGGTGGAATAACTCCGTATTAATACAAAATGTTCCGACTTCCACAAGTGTTTGGACATTTTTTTGTCCAATGCCTATAAATGAGACATCCAATGCAAAATTTGAAGTTTTGACAGAAGCAGCTGATTTTTCTTGTATTTTTAGTATACGAAGACCTTAACAAGGGAACGTTAAAGGACATCATATCATCAACGATTTAACAATGGTTGAAAAGTTTGGGACGTTAACATGTACCTTATCCCAAGGGCCGCAGTGACTTGGCGGTAGAGTTCTCACGTATGGTACATGGGGCTCCAGTTCGATCTCGGCTGGTAGCGTGTGGGTTTTGTAATAGATAAATATTGTGTGAGTTGGTTTCCTCGGAGTGCTCCAGTATCCTCCTACTTACTTCATTCCACCAATTATTTCATTATCATCCACCCGGCCTGGACCAATGTTGTCTAAAGGGCGTAAAAATTAAATTATAATTAAATATACCTAAACATTAATTTTTGTTCGAAAATTATACTCTTTGTAGTAACCGAACAGCATAAATACAATTCTATAGATGAATGCGTATATTTAGAAAGGGTAACCAAGGAACTACATAAATTGATAAGTGCTATATGGAGAAAGGAGGAGCTCCCAAAGGAATGGAAAACATCAATAATTGTTCCGATTTACAAAAAAGGCGATAAGTCGGAATGCAATAATTACCGCGGAATCTCGTTACTTCCAACCTGTTACAAGGTATTAAGTAATATTCTGTTAACACGCCTAAATGTATACGTAGATGAAATAATTGGAGATTACCAATGTGGATTTAGAAGAAATAGATCCACGTTGGACCAGATTTTTGCTTTGAGACAAATTTTGGAGAAGAAATGGGAATACAATGGGACGGTTCATCAGCTATTCATTGATTTTAAGAAAGCATATGATTCTATCAAAAGGGAAAAGTTATACAGTATCCTGATACGATTTGGAATACCGAAAAAATTGGTCCAACTAGTGAAGATGTGTCTCAGCGACCCCATAAGCAGAGTACGGATAGGTAATAATATGTCAGATAGTTTCAAGATTCGCAACGGATTGAAACAAGGCGATGCCTTGTCACCACTACTGTTTAACTTCGCGTTAGAATATGCGATTTTAAAAATTAAAGGGGACAAAAAGGGACTGTCATTGAATGGTTTGAATCAACTGTTTGTATACGCGGATGATGTAGATTTAATAGGGGACGATATAGATGCACTACAAAGCAACACCGATGTCTTAGTAGAAGCGTGCGATGAGATAGGTCTACAGGTAAACATAGATAAAACAAAATACATGGTAACAAGCCGAAGCACAGGGAATGAAGGAATTAAAAACATAAGAATTAGGGATGAGGTCATAGAGAAAGTAAACAAATTTAAATACTTGGGAGCATACGTAACAAGCAAAAATGAGGTCACGGAAAAAATAAAAAGTCGCTTAGTATCGGGGAACGCATGTTTCTACTCAGTCCAAAAACTTCTAGCATCGTGATTAATATCAAGGAAATTGAAATTAAAAATATACAGAACGGTTATTCTGCCGGTAATTCTCTACGATTGCGAAAGTTGGAGTACGACCCTAGCAGATGAACATAAATTACGTGTATTTGAAAATAAGGTTTTGAGAAAGATATATGGGCCAAAACGGGACGAGATGACTGGAGAGTGGAGGAGACTGCATAATGAAGAACTCCACGGACTGTACGATTCACCAGATGTTGTAAAAATAATGAAATCGAGACGACTAAGGTGGGCAGGGCATGTAGCTCGGATGGGGGAAAAGCGAAGATTATAATCAATCCTGGTTGGAAGGCCCGATGGAAAGAGGCCATTGGGAAGACCGAGACGTCGTTGGGAGGACAATATTAGAAGAGATCTTCGAGAAGTAGGTGTTCGTGATGAAAACTGGCTTGATACTGCCCAGGATAGAATCCAATGGCGAACGTTTGTTACTGCGGCGATGAACTTGCGAGTTCCATAAGCCATAGAGTTAGTTAATAAATTGTGAAATATTAAGTGTGGAGTAGGAATGGAAAGTGGTAGCTTTTTTAAACAGTAAGGTAACCAACACATTCTTACATTGTCATGTAAATCTCGTCAAGGAATCGTAAGAAACATAATAGTTATTCAATCAAGAGTGTAAGGGAGTTTTGTGCTTAATGGTTCAAGTTGCTTCCGATCTATTAGACTGAGGCATTGTGATTTTCTGTTCACAGAGATCCCTTGATGGGGCGACGGAGTAGCTAACACATTGGTTCACAGCATTTACAAGTGCATCAGCTAAGATTGTTTGTATAATCCAATTAATCCGTTGTCTTGGTAAGTTATCTTTAATCATAACATGTATTCTTTCTCAGATTCTATTATGAAAGTTTTATATTGGAACAAAGTCTATTGTAATTTCATACGCAAATGCCATCAAAATTAAAATAGTTGCTTTCGAATTGTAACAATTAGAAAATTATTTTTTACGTTCACCAGGATACAATCTCTAACACCGCAGGGCGTCTATTGGACTTCCAAATTATGTGTATACTTGTATGTCCACACTAAACATAATAAAGACATGGCACGTCCACAAAATTGATGACCAATTAATTGATATGGCTAACTGTTTGTGGATGCCCATACCACGTTAAAAAATGGATGTCCATATGAAGAACATTGTGGAAGTTCATTGTACATCCAGAAAATGTATGTTTATGTGTAGGACATTATTGACGTTGATTGACTGTCCTGAAATTGGGCCTACTTGTAAAGTAGTTTAGCTTCGTTCAGTATCATGAAAAGCTACAGCAGGCAGGGCCAACTGCAAACCCACGATCGAAATGCGGACCGTAAGGTAATTTTGTGCGACCCGCGTCTAAATAAAAATCATAATAATATGTAATAATATCTAATTTACTATGCCAACTTACCTTTACAAACAAGTAACTAATATCTTTCTCCCAACCCTAAAATGATTTAACAAAGTCAAAACTTGAACCCATCTTGGTCTAATTAAAAAATGTTGTCAAAAGGCCTTAAATAAACATTCAAAGTCTATATGTTTATGATTACATGTCACAAATTAACAGATTACTGAACTCACAGATGGTACTACTTGGGAGTGAATCGGTAGCCATATAATCCGTGGAACATTATATCAACCACAGGCATAGGCAGTGACTGTGGACGAGCAGACATGGGAGACCTATAAGGAGCACATCAGACACTGTTTAATTTTTGAGTAATACACCACAGTTTGCTGCAACATTCGGCAAGTGTATGGTGAAGATGCAGTTAACGATAGCACATGTCGTCGGCGGTTTCAAAAATTCAGAGACGGAGACAGAAGCTGGCAAAAGCTACCACGGTATTTACGTTCATCTGTGCATTCCAAAGGGGATCTAGACGAAGACATACGAAATAGAAAGAATCCAACCGCATAGGAATTAACATTAGCGGAAATATTGCAGGTATTCAAGACAACAGTTGAAAGACTACTCGATTGGCTGTGTTTTATCACAAAGTTCGAAATTTGAATTCCACATCAGCTGAGTGCAAATCACCAGGAGGGACGAGTGCCGGCCTGCATTTCCTTGCTTTCCAGATACAAAAATGACGGTTCTTCACAAGCATTGTCACTGGTAATGAGAAGTGAGTTTTGAATCGGATCATAAAACGTCGAAGGACTGTATGTAACGTTTCTGAATCGCCTTCATCGACGTCCAAACCAAAACTTTATTCCAAGAAGGTGGTGTTAAGTATTTGGTAAAGGTACCCCTGTACGATGCACACGAGCCGTGAACAGGGCATAGGAGATGTGAAGGTAGCGCTCCACATATTCTCTTCCAACGGACAAAGTGAGATCTCACGCTTGATCACCTTTACCTCCGAAGGTGAACAGAAATCCCAGGTACTCAATTTGTAAAGAGGATGAGTGCATCTCGGATCGCCAGCCATGGGAGCACTGAAGAAAAGTCTCTAGCGTCCTGGTGATGATGTGAACCCTGACCTGCCCGATTCGTAGTCTGACGTGTTACCTCCTGATCCTAGGCGACCCCAGTTAAGTGCACGGTGGGATGTCAGATGTATGATTCACTGGGAAGTTCTAGAACATAACCAAACCATTAATGCCATCTTCGACTGCCAACCGTTGGACAGACTAAGAGCAGCATTGCGATCGAAGCGGCCAAGTTGGTCAATTGCCAAGGAGTCATTATCCACCGTGATAAAGCCAGGCTACATGTTGTTGTCATCACCTGTAAAAAATTATGAGCTTTGATTAAGAATCATTACCTCACCAGCCCTATTCTCCCGACTGGACTCTTACTGACCACTACCTTTCTCGTGCTTTGAAGAACTCCTTTTCTTGGAGAATATTTAATGGTTTGGAAGCTGTGAAAACTGCCGTACAACAGTTTTCCCACTCCAAATCACAGGATCTTTACCGGCGTAGGATTCATCTCCTATCAAAAAGATAGCAAGATGTCATTGAATGAGATGGAGAGTACTCACAGTACTAGCTGAATTCACTGCTGTGGTGTTCGCATTTCTAAGGTGAAGTGATACATGGCGTCTACATGGATACGCATTGATAATTCGTATAAATGTCCCACTGGACGTGGCGTGTACAGTTTTCCGCTGTATACTTAAGTGCTGTAATATTACAGAATATAACAAAGGTTTACAAATTCAGGAATTTTTACTATTTCAAATTTCCCACCTCAATAATTATAATAATGTAGAAATTTTCCATCAGTCCGCATTTGTTTATTGCCAGACTTTATTACCTTGATGGTTTGTGAGGAACAAAGTTGTACTGCGGTGTTCATTCATATATCAAGCGGCAAACTTTCAGTGAAGATAACTCCAACACCGTAATAGGTAGGTCAAATCTGACAGCTCTAATGACTTTCTGGAAACATTCTGGTATATGTCACAAGACCAACTTGCTATTTTTAAAATATGACCTCCATAAAATATGATGGATTTCAAGATTACGGCCACTTTGATGATATACACCAAAATGTAGCACTACTCCATCATTAGGCATTTGTATACTACGATACTTCATTCCCGTGACGGTTTGTAAACTACAAGGTTGTAATACGACTTTTTACTCACTGCAAATATGACCAATTTCACAATTTCAATCGGGAAGGGCGTAAGCCATAGTGCTGTTACCGCACATACAATTCATTTTATCTTATCACAATTTCAAAAAAATATTACATAAAAATATAGCAGATCGTGGGTCTTTTAATGTTATTTCCGGTATATGTACGTTCAAATAAAGACAATAAAAATATTTCTTGTTAATATCAACTGATCATTTGGAATTATTCCCTCGTGAGACATCTGGAAACAAAATTGATAAACTCATTGAGCAAAGTGACAGTAACGCATGTTACATCACAAGGATATTTTATCTCGATTAGAGGATTATTTGAATACGAAAACTGATATTGACCACGAAGTTTACAGATATGATCAAAGAAGTTTTGGGGATGATATGCGAGAGATTGGAAGAAGAATAGTTGTTCTGAAACGGAAGACCATAAAATGGCATAACATAAGAAATTATAAGGAACAAGTATCAAACATATCACGTAAATTTCTAGAAATAATTCCAATTTTGCCTGAAGAAAAACTTGTTCATATAATTTTTGACATACTCCCGATAGCTGTTCAGAACAGTTTGTCAAATATCAAACCTATAAATGTAGAGCATTTGGCTAAGTTGATAGCCGAATGCATAAATAACAAGTGAGGAAAAGCCGTAAGAAGATATAATTTGTTGATGTGAGAAGTAATGACTCCAGTAAAGTTGAAACGCTTAGTACAACTTTTGAGTTAACAGGCATTGAGAAATATAATAGAAAGGAAATGTCTACCACGGTTGGTGCTGGTGGTAATGAAACACCATTTAATTGTATCAAACGTATAGGTGAATCAGTTGTAATGAGGATGAGATTCATGAAGTTACAGAAAATGAGTCATGCAACGGTATATCGAGAGACGGTTTCCTGAAACGTTAAAGGTATCGTTACGAAATTAAAATACAAGATTTGTTCGAACAGCCACAGGAATATTTTGATAACGAGCGGTATACACACGGTGACAATTTATTCACTGATATTTTAAATATCTTTGAGAAAGGAAGTTTAATTGCTAAATAAACTATGATCATGTCTGGAAATTACATAGAGAACTTGTAGACTTAATTTTAAACTGGGATGAAATGAAACAACAATCAGATGAGCAGATGAAATCTCAGATTACGTGTGCTGAAAAAGAAGAAGATTATGAGAAGATAATAACCAGTAAATTAAAAGAAGATATGACATTAAATAGAGGAGAAAAAAGAAACCGAACTTTACGAAAACAAGAAAGCGTTCAGGATTAGGAAAGGTGGAACATGAACTCAGTTCTATATGGTTGCAATAACAAAATGATTTCGATTAATATCAGTTTGAAGAAAGTTAATCCGAAGGGATGTCTACAGTGAAGATTGAACATAAATATTCAATGGTGAAGTAGATAAGCATCATAGCAATATTATGTGGATTTAAATTGTTATAATCCGTTGAAGTTAGAAGAAAACTACTGTAGTGATAACTGAATTGGGTTGATTAACTGGAAGAAGATGTATCCACATGAAAAATCTTTATGTATATATGTTTCACCTAGATAAAAAATTTTTAGACCGGGACCTGCGTAACGGATGAAATCCCTCGCTTAATCATTTTGGTGTTTATTGTGTAAATTGATTATTTTGTGTAACAAATGTTTCTTTCGCAAGAACTAGTTAAAAAATCAATAATCAATATTATTTTATCAAAACAATGTTGAAGGTTTTGAATCAAAATGCATTTTTAGCCTTGTTTACGGAACAACAGGAAAGCGATTATGGAAGATGAAGAAAAACAAGAAAAAAGAATACTTATAATAAATTATGTAGAAATATATGTCTACACGTCAAGAGAAATATATTATTAATACGTAAATTAATAGCTGTATATGTATCAAATTGTAATAATAATTAAGATTATTTTGCAGTGAGTGTAAAAACTAATGAAGTATATTGGTCGCTAGGAGCAGATGAAACCAGCTACTTGCTACATTGTGTGGACGTAAAATAATTTGTAATTCGTCCATATAATATTCTTCTTATGGGAATTACCAATCAAGAAACTAAAATTAAACAAACTTGCAATGTTTTAGTACCTACAGAAAACAAAGGCTTTCTTTTATCAAGTTGATTCTTAATGATTGACATAATACGTCACACACCAGGTAACTTATTAAGCATATATTACCAGATATTGCGATTTATTTTATGGAAACTATGAGTAAACGCAATCATAGTAAAAGTTTCTTTGCTAATAAACAAATTAATTCACTAATCGTTTCTCCAAGGGATGCTTATAATGAGAGGTTCCAAGGCGAGTAGTTACAGGTTTCTTTATGGAGATTTCTGTACAAGTGATCTGGAAAGTTTAAAAGATTTATCATTGGTGATATGTTGCATAATTTCCATAGTAACTGTACTATAACAAAAACGTATTTTCGCGCCTCATGTGTGAACAGTTCGACCAATACCAGCCAAAATTGTTATGACGATAAATTTAATTGACTTACATGTTTTAGCCGTAGTAGAATTTACAACTACTTAATACTAGTTCCAATGTAACTAAGCTTATTTCCTGAACGTTATATTCACGCTGCATGTAAGAATGGTTACGCAAAACAAACTTAAACTTGTTTGTATGATTATATAAGGTTATATCATAAGCTATTGATCTAATTATAATATTAAACATTTTCATGGTAACGATATTCTATCCGTAAACGAAAAGTAAAAGGCTTTGTGTGCTTTCACAGATATAGAGAATTGTTCAGCACAATACATTCCGCGTCCCACGTTCTGTATTCCTTTGTAGTATTAGTGATGCATATTAGATGTACATTCTATAAATTTTCCTTTGAGCATATTTTCCCTACTTCTATTTACGAGCCCAATTTATTTCCTTTTCGTGTTTAGTACAATGGTTTAAATTGGAAGGAAGCATTGTATTGTCAGAATCTGTCCCAGCAATTTCTCTACCTATTCACATCCTACTGGTGTACCTAATCGATAGTCACATAACTTAATTCAATTAGAATATCTTGCGAAATAAAAAAGTGCACATTTAAATCTCCCATACTACAACGTTGTGTTATAGCTCAAACTAAATAGTCTTGTGATGTAATTCGCTGTCTTTATGAAAGGTATTCCAACAGCTTCAGGATCTCATTCGTGGTTTTGCTGAGACAAGGACGCAACGTGAGGTGTATATTTTGTTTGTTTTCAGATCACGAATCACGATAGAAGCCTAGGCTAAAATTTAATCTATAGTTGATAGATAGGAGTAACCCAAATGAGAGTTCACTGATCTTATTTCCAAACCGGTACGGAAATATTAAATGCAAATGCTCATATCTCAGTTTCAAGAAAATAAATTCTTTGTGCACAGTTAACAACTTTTTTTTCTCAATTTTGAGAAAACATTTTTACTGTGTAAATAGCAAACGTTGATTCAAGTTATTCTTCCAATATTTCCACATTCATATATTATTCATCATTACTTTTCAACTTCTCAAATTTGTTAATGTATATCACAAGCAACGCTTTCCAAAACATAATCCGCTCCACCTTTATCACCACAAATCCATATTCCCAACCCCAACTTTCCCAAGCTAATTGCACGAATATCAAATTGATGATAATTGACATAACTGGCTAGTAGTATTTCCTAAATATGCCAAAATTTACTACAAACCCTTGATCAGAAACTTAGTATCATTACATAAGGCTATATTACATTTATACATAATTCAGTTTCGACTTCGTCCAGTTTCACCTGCTCCAATAATCATGTTTCATTACGCACTGTAGCGTGGTTTCACGATTTTTTACACCATTCTCAAGTTCAAAATTTGCAGTTTCATTCCCAATTTCTATATTTCGTGATATAAAACCATAGACCTCATTATAGATCTATTATGAGGTCTATGATAATACCAATACCAGAAATTTCTACCATTTTTCGATTTCGTTCTATTCAAGTTCAAATCCTATTATACATTCAAAATATTTTACTTACTATTTTACAGCTTTAGCTCATACTAGAAGTTTCACCCGTTGAGCCAGATACTCACCTACAAACATAAGGGAAAATAATTATTAGTACAAATTCATCTTCATTGTTGTTTTTACAAATAAACTAATACGGACATACGGAAAGTTTTAGAGTTTTAGAGAATTTGTCAGACGTTTAACGTTGAATGAATTCATGTAAATATAGACCTTAGGTTCATCGATATATTTTGGTTTAATGTATATAATGTAAACCCTTCATTATTGCCTTAATTTATTACTTCCACATTAAATACATTTTATAGGCTTAGCGAACACGTCATTGTGGAATCTACAGAGTTTAATAATTGCTTTGACTTTGCGTTTAAGTATAGTACTTATTTTGGCGCTCTTGACATTTAGTCAGTTATTTTTCCATATGTATACACAATTAAGCGTTCACGTGATTTTCAATTTTAGGAAGATTTCTGTTTGTATTATTGGAATAAATAGATTTATCTCTTAGCTCCCTTGGTTATAAGAGAATATTAGACAATACTAGACGGGATCTTCGAGAAGTAGGTGTTTGTGATTAAAACTGGTTTGATCTTGCCCAGAATAGATCCCAATGGCGAACGTTTGTTACTACGGCGAGTTCCGTAAGCCATAGAGTAAGTAAGTAGGTTCTCTTAGTTATACACTTTATAGTTAACAATACTTACAAGGATTATATAGATTTAAATGACAGTTATAGGTAAGGTCCGTTCATTTCAAGGTTTCCACCCAGTTCAATTAAATCCCGAGAGAGACGCACAGCTTTACCATCCCTGCTGGATTCACATGATTAAACAATTTCGTTAATGAGCAATCCTTACGCCGAACATGGATACAGAAATCGTACCGCATCCATCTAACCTTATGTGTTCTGCCTCGTCGTTAATATTGTTCGAACACATAATACACATTATCCTTGGATCAGGTGCTACCCTGCTCAATCCGTACTAGCATTATTTGACACTTCGTCTGTTTCAGACACATACAAAATAACCAATTGCTCCATTTTCAAAGTCAGAGGAGTTACACAATACCGAATGATGACCTAATATTCTGTACGAATCCTATATTAACATTCCATACGTTTAATAGTTCGATGTTTCCAGATTAGAGGGCGTTCAAGTATTCAAAAGTTCAAGGCGGAGGGGGTTCAAGCATTGCTTATTGTATCTTACAATGGGGTTCGGAAATCGAAGCCATGCGTATTCACTTAATAACATATCAGTGTAGATTTAAAGATTTAAATACAATTTTGGACTACGAAATAACGTTAAGAGATTGAACAAGTATTGCGAAAGCTCATGGGGAGCTAGTCGAGTATCCGCTTTTTGCTTACAGTGGAGGGGTTAAAAGGACTCAAATGTGGTTACGTAATATTTTAACAATCTCTTGTGCAAATTACGGTCTTGGAAAATTTCTAAATTGGCCATTTTCTATGAATCTTAGTATACGATACTAATATCCTACAGTCCACATCTACATGCAAGTAGAAGCTTAAAAGATTATTTCGCAATTCCAAAAGACAGATTCCAACGCTTTATATGATCAATATTTACCTAATTTGCGAGGCAGCAGCTAGTTCTCCTCTCACAAAAGAACTAGAAATGATGGCAAAAGTGAAGTGAGTAAAGAGTATTCAAAGATACTTGGCTACAGTTTGAAAGAAAGACGACATCAGTTCAAACCTAGCTCGACTACAGTTTGAGACAAGCTCATTACCAGTCTCAATCAAGTTTGGTTATTGTTCAGTTCAACAAATGAATGGAATACATAGTTTGGTTTCAATTGTAACAAGATTATTAATGAACATATAATGAAGTATGGCATGAGTACGATTGAATTGATTCGAATCAACCTTGCATGATACCTTTCAAAGTTTTAACCGAATTTAATTTTCCCAAATGTTTTCCGTTCCCATGGTAACAAGAGAAAATATTTATTTGGTTCGTTTGCTTACAATTTTGGAATAGATCCATCGATTTCCGAAACTGTTTTTGTAAAAGACTGTTTAGTTTGAAATATAATAAATATTGGATTCCATATTTTAAAAATTTGTAGATTTAAGAGACCTGTGATTTATTAGAGCTCCGAATAAGTAACGGGGGCTTTTACTCATGAAGTTTATGCATGCAAGCTATGCTTATTAAATTCCCTTATATGTGTTTTTATTCTCTTGCATATCTAAAAGTCCGTGTTGATGTTAAACTAATCCTTCTACTTGCCTACCTGGCACACAGACAGAAGACACCCAACTGAAATGCATTACAAGTTAAGTTGCTACTTATGAACTTGTTAGAGGTCACAAGTCGAGGGAAATTCTGGATAACTCTACAGTTCTCCGTAGATTTTTTCAGGAATTGTCTGAATCTGCATTGTATAGACAAGTTGTTTGTTTCCCAATCTCTTATTATGGAAGTGATACTCCTTTTTTTCCTAGAGATGTCGATCTCTAGCTTTAATTCTTGCCATTGAGACTAGTATCATAAAATCCAGAAATATTGTTATAGTATTAACATTCAAATAGAAAACATATAAAGCCGGCCGGATGAAACGAATTGGTTTGCAAGTCTATCTGGCAATCGACACAGAAGGGAAATAGAGAACATTTTTATTCGTTTTTGAACAGTTGAAGCACACATAGGCTGCCAAATTAGACTGGAGACAAAGGAATATTTCCAATAAGTATTTCTTTATTTTACCACCTACTCACAATCTATTATGACACATTGTGTAGAAGATTGATGCGGCTCTTGTATGTTGAAGAGCTCGGGAGAGCTATGTTTGTTGTTAACCAAGGCACCGAAAATCTATATCTACATATAAGATCAAATGTGTCTACTTTATAGTCATTTAATTCATGTTCTCACGACACTGACTTTTCACCTATTCCATTTACTCGATAAGGACAAGAAGTCTTTGTGGTCTAGCGCTGAAACTTCTAGATGATTCTATAACACCGTATATCTACTTGATTGGTCCTCGGCAGGGGGTAGTACTACTCTCGTAATGAAAGCGCCAACGTGCAAACCGATTTATTTACAAAAAACGTCATTTGCTAGAGATAATTGTATTGAGACGTACGTATGCGGGTCGCGGGCCACAGTTTGCAATTATTTGTGTAATAGCGGGATGTTCTTGCACCTATGTGTATGAACTGATTGATGGTCTTACAACGACAAAGTGTCTCTGGTACGTACGAAGGTGAGAAGACAGTATCCAATACGATTTCCGCGACTACCCCTATCTGCTCCTCCTCGTTTGAAGATGTATGTTGGAGCGCACGAAAGGTCGTGATAAAAATGCACAAGGTTCGTTCTCTTGGTATTCCAACACAATGATGGAGGATGAATGTTTGTTTGAGAGCTTTATTGCACCACAATGCTACTGTTCTTTTTTTTTTTCTTGAGATACACCTTAATAACAAACGGTGCAGTCAAAATAACAACAAATTACAGTTCACAGCGTTACTAAATGCGTACAAATTTCACAACGTATTACAATCTTTATAATGAATAACGCTTATATAGCATGCGGGGACTTACAGCATGTCTAGCTAAATGTTTTTTTTTAAGTACTTTATTTAATACAGTATCAGATATGTCCAGCCAAAATAGGGTTAGGTTAGGAAATAACATAAAATGCCCTATGCTAATTGGGAATACGCGTACATGCACAAAAATTATAAAATAGCACAATATTCAACAACACAGGTAGAAAATTGAATAAGTATTTTACAACTACTGCTACTACGTTCACACAGGTGAATGAAATCTCTTAACAGTCAATAATATTTTAACGGAATAGCGCAATTTTCATACAGAACAACTTTTTTTTTTCTGAAGTGCTATTACTTTCGTCAAACCTTGCGATTAACTTCTTCGTAAATAAGTATGTTTACTCCAACGAGGTACTGATGCACATAATCTTTACTATGTTGTGTCTACACACAAGCCACTTTAGAATTATCGTTTGACACTAACAAAATCTAACCTAATCTTCGAACATGACATGGAATAATTAAACTTTTTTTTTTCTGACACGTCCTAGAGGGCGATTGCTTTTTACAGTTTTACTGTGTACTACAACACTTATTTCTTTGAAGGATCAATCGTTATATTTTAAAATAGG
>JAGDQP010003934.1:1575-79901 GCA_022664845.1 Lepisma saccharinum | reverse complement strand
ATATATAAAAACCTCAACGCATCTTGCAGGGCGTTGCAGACTGTTTACTTTCCATAGATTTTATAGGACGAGAATAAAATTGCTGGTAGCGTACTCCCTTTCGACGAAAAACGTGCTACCCAGCTTGAGAGAGACCAACTATAGATGCACCGTTCGGGTACGACATACTTCTCTTTCACTGTATCAAAAATCTTATTAGGGTTTTCCGATGTAAAGGCTATCCGAATGCAAGAACATTGATCTTTCGTAACGGTATCTGAAACTTCGTTTGCACCACATTCACCATATACTTCGATAAAAGAAATAAGTATGACCTTGGACGAAGAATACCATGTAAGTTACCTCACGTTCATTTCTTTTGAAATGTCTCCTGGGTAATGTCACATTATAACACATCGTGGCGTTAGTGATTTACAATGTTGTAGCCTTGGCAACTAATTTCGCAGTATTTTAATCCTGCAGAAAAGCAAGCTCTTTCAAAATGCAATGCCACAGAATTTTATTATTAGTCTACTATTTTGCCGTCTTTTCGTAAATTGTAAAATTATCTTTTGTATTTTCGTAATGTACCGTTATCTAACAACATTAAAATCCTTAACAATCCTCCAAATTTCGTTGGTTTATATACGGCTATTAACTTGAAACACTTAAATATCAAGCACCTTGGTTTTTGTGTGCTTGGTGCTGTTAAGAAATGGTTAATAAGCAGCTTCAGACGTTTGTCAAGTCTGTTGGGAACAGGACATATGCTTGCAATTTTTTTTCCTGACAAGTAATAATTTCTTTGTATTTCTGCCAGTGTCATATTACATAACGGTTTTTAAAGCAAGGAATAAAACCAATTTACATGAAAGAGAAAGAAAAAATAATAAAACTCTTCATATGCTATAAAATAACTCTTTAACTATTTACAAATCCTCCCAGCAATTTTGGCTTCAACAAAATTATTGGACGCTTGGTAACGAAAACAAGATTAAAGAAATTAATACGATCATGTGGATCTATCTATCTATTGTATTTTTATTTTGTTCATCGCGTATGCTTCGCAGGAATTCTCTTGTATTCAATCAGATGATATTTAGCTCATTGACTTCTCTCCTGGTGCTATTTGAGGTTTTCGTTTTTCTGATTTCAATTTGTAGCTTAATGTTTTGCGTGGGATTCCTATCATGAGAGTGGCGAGAGGTGAGGAGGAGGAGTAAACTACCTTTGAATAGTTGAAAAGCAGCAACAGCTTCACAAAGTGGACTGTTTGCTCAAGATCGCTATCCTAATAATACTTTAAACTTTCAGAAAGCAATCTACACTTCCAATTGTGCACAGTATTCGTAACTTAAAAAAAAAATCTCCATATTCAATATACACTAACTTGTCGATATACGCTTTATCACACTTCCGCCACCGTGTTTGTCAGATGCACAATTTTGGATTTTAGTCTAGCGTTTTCCTTTTTCACACAAATGAATTTTCGTCCGAACTTTCAAAATTACGGAACTCCACAAAGCCTCGTGTCTGTCGGCTTGCTATGCAGGAAGCTCGAGTATCGAACCACTCGATCATGATAGTTGACGCTCTGTAGCATAGTTCGTGTGACAGAAATAAGTGTTTACACAAGATATTTTCGAGGTTTGATTCAATTTTACGTTCGTTATAGAACATCTCGTGATGTCGAGACCTGTGATCTTCATGTGCAGTATTCCTGCAATGTACAGCTGTTTCACTTTACATTGTGGCAAAACGGAGGTGCTATTCTGTCCAATTTCACACTGTGATATACATACATTAACCGGTGACTCGACGTGCGTCTGGCTTAAAGTTCCTGCCTTGAAATCCTCTTTTTCAAGTATATATATAAAAAAAATGTCTTTTCTCCAGAATGCCAACTACTGTGCTTCTCAGTTATTCAAGGGAGGAAATAATAATAAAAAAAAAACAGGATCTTTTTTTCAAACTCTAAACTTTCGAAAGAAGTGTCACAAACCGTATTTATTCAACGGTAGCCTTGAGAGTAAAATTTATTTCCTCTTGCACTGCACGCACTCTTGCTAAAATATTCAGGATTAATTGGTACGAGCGTTAGTATATCATTGAAATTTTCTTGAGAGCTGTATCTTGTAAGAAGAGCCTTTTCAATTCACACCGAAAGAGATGTCCTCTCCAAAGTTAAAAAAAAAAAGAAAGAAAATCTCGAAACATACATGTTGTTCGTTGGGTTTCATTTCCATCCGTGTAATTCCTATCTCGATTCTTTCTTTCTTTTTTGTCTTGCTTTTTTTTTTTTTCTATAGAGAGGGACGAGGGAGGCAGAACATAGCATGGAGGAGTATTAAATTCGGCTTCAACTCCACCAACGTTACCATTCTCTCCACTCACCACTCCTCCCTGGCTATAGACTTGTACTTCTGGTACATTGCCGCAGCATATTGTAGTTTTTCCTCTTCCATTGGGGCACTTGAATGGAATACTGTATTAATTTTGCGCCATTTAGTTCTTCTCCTGCCCCCTAACCCCCTTCTTCATATTAACTTTAATCAGCGCATGTTTCATTTTGCGGGTTCCGCCGCTACAACCGTCAGCTGTTTCAGACGTGTATTGAAGTCGCCCCTAGTTTATGTTCCACCAGGAATTTTATGAACACTTATATTAGCCGTATTTGTTCTCCGACAATGATATAGCAACTCGCGAAAGCCTTAACAGGAATCCGGAAGTTCCGAGTAACGCGTTTAGGGGTTAAACGGGAGGTGTATAACCCCTCCCCCCCTCTCTCTCTCTCACACACACACACACACATGTACACACATACTAGTGTATATAATATTAGTTTTATAGCCTACAGGAAAGTTATAAAATGGTACTTCATTGCGTGTTTAGACCTCTCAGTCGACGCCGTAAAGCACTAGGGCAGATTCTAAGACATTTGCTTCTTCCATCCTGTCCCTATTTCCCCCTCAATTCCCAGTGTAGTTGGTGCAATGGCATCTGGTATTTATCGATCGAAGGTCATCCAGTGCTATAAGTTCCCTACTCATCCTACCCGTGGCATTATGATGTACGGCTGAGATGTGCTCGTGGACTTAACGTATAAGAAATGATTCTAATTATGAAATCACCGCAAAACTTTTTTTTTTCTGCTTCCAGTTTGAGGTACGTACATTCATTGGAAACTCATTACGGTTCTCGTTAAGAAAAGTGTCAAATACAAAAGATGCGTGATTTCTAACTGAAGAATGGGAGGATGTTACAGACCGAAGTAACTGTTACTGCAATGAGAATGTTAGTATTCTGAGCTTGGCTTCACTCGTCAGCCTTTAAAGTAAAGGTCTCAGATTCGATTCCCGCTCGTGATACAAGTGTTTGGAAGCCCATTTTAAGAATTGTTGATCCCGTGGGGAACGTGGCAATTTCTGAGACAAAAAAGATATTAAAAGACCAAAGGTGAAACTTTTGTTACTGTTTTTTTTTTCTATGTAGTCTTCTGCTAATTCTTATATTTTTCTGTGCATGCGACTGTATATATGATTTCAAATTGTTTTTCTTTTCTCTCTCGAAGGCCTTCGTTTTTATTTGGGAAGGGAGGTCACTACTCTCTTAATTCTTTCCCAGACTTAACTGTCCCTAGGTTATATCCTTGTATAAACAGATAAAAGTTGCTGGGAATAGGTCTTGACTGTAAGGGTAGTAATTTATACCCTCGGCACCAATTTGCTTTGAGATAGGCCTCGAAACTTGTGCTGTGTGTATGTGTAACACCATAATCAAAGAAAAAGAAAAGGACTTTAGAGAATTTGCACCTCACTCTGTTTAAAATGAATTGACTGTTTCTTTAGAGAATTATGCATAATAATCAAAGTTCATAATGGTTCCCTTTTTCTTAGTTGTCAGTTACTGGAATTCTGATAGTCATCACAAAGTTCGTACACGGACCTTCACATTAACTTCGGAATCGTAGTGGGTGGTACGCGGGTTCAAACACTGCGGCCAACCATCTTGACCGAGGGTTTTATGGGTTTCGCTAACTTTTACCAGGTGAATACCGGGATGGCACCTTCAGTAAGACCCTGACCGTTAGTTTCTCATCCTCGCTCCTATCCTTTCGCGGCCTGAGCCAAAGATGCTGAAACAAGACGATGATGATGATAATTATTATACCTTTAACTTCATCTTTTGTCTTTCCCTGTGTTTTCATAAACTATGTAGACCTTTGTAGAACCATGCTGTCGTTACAAATATCTACAGTTATTATTGGGAATGAGCAGTGCCCAACATTTGTGGAGCTTATCAAAACGTCCCTTGTCCACCAAAATGTAAAATTGAGATATTGGGACCATTTAGTTCATTTCATTGTTTTCTAATATATTAGCAAGGTTTAATGAATTATCCATTCTTTAATTATCCAAAGAAATAAGTGCATAGAATCATTAATTAACAGTAAAAATTGAATATATATATATTAGAAAAAAATGGAAAATTTTGGTAAACTAAAACTTTTAGTACTATTTCTAAGACATTGATGGTTGCAAATTTTCCCTAACATTGAAAAATAAGAAGTGTATTACAAGTGATTTATTATTATTATTTATTTATTTCCCAACATTTATGGCTTTTGGACAAGAGACGTTTTGATAAGCTCCATATTTTTACTTTTTGGGGCGCATCTGACTGAGTGGCGGTTCAAGCACCGTATGATTAAGTAATAATAATGTTTGATCACACAAACCACTAATGTTTTTCAAGTTCAGAATAACATCAATCTTTGTATTTATAATTGCACATAAATACACTATCATTAACTGAAAGAGAACAACTAGTAATTTACGTTAAAAGGGAATTAGCCACATAGCTTGCCAACCTCCTCTCGTGTGTGAGCAGAGATTATTATTTAATTTTTAGTGCGAGTTTGAAATACGATGGAGTTGCTGTGAATTTGTTTGTTTAAATCAATGAACATACAATTAACTGTATTCTAATGGGTGATTTGGCTCTCAATAAAGAACAAAGAAATCTAGAACTTCTGGTGAGAGTGGTCGAGAGATACTAGTAAGTTTTAAGGAATCTGTCTCGTTAGGAAGGGATGCTTAAGCGGTGCTGTACGTGTTATACTGGTTTTATGAATGACAGGAGTGAAACTGTTTCATGGTTAAGTCATTTATGTACATGTTAATCGAATAACTAAGTTGTATTTGTAACATGTTAATTGAATTAAAATTAATCTTGAAAATGAAAACCTTCAGAAAGGTAAACATAGAATCTGTTGGTAATTTGGAATACCAGCGTTAGGAATAGTCAGTGTATAGCTGATACAATTGTAAATGTTTATGGTAAATGTTAAAGCGTGCGTGTTTATTTTTCCCAAGATGATACCTGTTTGGTATTGTCCTTGACCTAGTCACAAATATTTTGAAATGCAATTTTTCCTGTGTTCCCATGAAATAATAGTAATAAAGAAGTGCTTTCTTCCTAGCAAGTTTACCATTTCCCTTTCCCCCTCTTGTACACACACACACACACATACACATATTTGAATGAATGAAGCGCGTATACAAAAAGTAGTTTTTCTTTTATAGGAAAAAATAAGGGGGACTCCAGTTTTTTTTATCTCCCTTCGTAATAATCTGCTTCAGGATTTTTTACGAGGTCTCGGCAACATCGCATAAACTCAGGTTATCACTCGTCTCTCTATTAAACTGATAATCTTGATTTAATTTTCAGCTCCTCCGCGATAAAACATTCTATTAAGGAGTGCATCCTTCCCTCCATTACGCTCTCTTCCCTCCCACCTCTTCTAGCAGCTAACATATCCTTTCTCCTCCCCCTCCCCCTTTGGGCTTTTCTTTTTGGTCACACTCATATCACGCCCCCCTTTTTTCATTTCCCCTCTCCTTCCCGTCGATCATAACAGCGCATATAAGACCGAAAGGAGGAAAAGATCACGACATTTTTTGTGTTTAGGATGACTACCGTATGGAGAGTTACAATATCGTTTGGATTGGCCAATAAAAGTGTTGATATCATGGGGCTGTTCTGGCTTAGTTGTACATTTAGAGTGCTGTATTTCATTTTTACAGCTTTCCCCCATATTTTTCCGATGTATGCTCAGTATTTTATGATATGCCTTCATTCTGAGCGTACAAATACTGCCGTCTGCTCGTAAAACGGCTATATCCTTGCCAAACTTGACTCCAGCAATGAGCCTCTGGATGACTGCCTTCTCAGCCGCGCTCTCTCTTCAGTCGACGTCAAGAACTCACAGTTTCAAAGATAGAATTTTCTCTCTTTTTATTTTCCCCTCTTTTTCTCGCAGTGGAAATAGTTCTCGCAATAAACGTCAAATGCGTTTAAACGGTGTCTCAGGGCTTCAGAAAGTACTTGGTCACGAGTTAACACTGTAAACAGTGTATTTGGATGACTCCAAACATTTCCTACTCTTCTTGACGGCCTGCTTGTTTATAAAAGGAAGGGAAGAGATGAAAATTATACAAGGAACTTTTAAAACAGAAGAAAAAAAAAAAAGGGAGAAAACTGAGTAGAGAAAATATATCGGGGTTTTACCCATTTGGTAAGCACTTTCTGTATTAAAGGTTTAATTAGTACTGTGTAATTTCCTATGAAATCAATGTATGTTCCAGGATAATACTTCTGAAATGCGTTAATATTTGTTTTTGTTTATTGTGAAGAAAGTTAAAATAGCATCTTACTTTGAGGGCTTTCAAAATCAGAGGTACAATTTTTGAAAGAAGAAACTGCTATCACAGTTAGTAACACACAAAGAAACAAGCTAATTTGTTTGCACTATTATTGACGCGATTTCAAGTTTTTCTTCCCCTAGGTATTTTTCAATGGCTAAATTTTCATGTAAATGGTGTAATGAACTCAAATTCGTTAACGGTGCGGAAACAGTGTATCTATATTATGGCAAAATTAATTAAATACTAAACAAGGCGATGCCTTGTCACCACTACTGTAACTTTGCGTTAGAATATGCGATTTTAAAAATTAAAGGGTATAAATAGGGACTATCATTGAATGGTTTGAATCAAGTGTTCGTATACGCGGATGATGTAGATTTAATAGGAAACGATATAGATGCACTGCAAAGCAACACTGATGTTTTAGTAGAAGCGTGCGATGAAATAGGTCTACAGGTAAACATAGATAAAACAAAATACATGATAACAAGCCGAAACACAGGGAATGAAGAAAATAAAAACTATTAGGGATGAGGTCATAGAGAAAGTAAAGAAATTTAAATACTTGATCATACGTAACAAGCAAAAATGAGGTCACGGAAGAAATAAAAAGTCCCTTAGTATCGGGAAACGCATGTTTCTACTCACTCCAAAAACTTCTAACATCGCGATTAATATCAAGGAAATCGAAATTAAAAATATACAGAACGGTTATTCTGCCGGTAATACTTTACGGTTGCGAAAGTTGGAGTACGACCCTAGCAGATGAACATAAATTACGTGTGTTTGAAAATAAGGTTTTGAGAAAGATATACGGGCCGAAACGGGACGAGATGACTGAAGAGTGGAGGAGACTGTATAATGAAGAACTCCACGGACTGTACGATTCACCAGATGTTGTAAAAATAATGAAATCGCGACGATTAAGGTGGGCAGGCCATGTAGCTTGGATGGGGGAAAAACGATTATATTCTATTCTGGCTGGAAGGAGACCATTGGGAATACCGAGACGTCGTTGGGAGGACAATATTAGAAGAGATCTAAGTGTTCGTGATGAAAACTGGCTTGATATTGCCCAGGATAGAATCCAATGGCGAACGTTTGTTACTGCGGCGATGAACTTGCGAGTTTCATAAGCCATAGAGTTAGTTAAATACTTCGAGTAATTGACTTATAACTATTCTGCAGATTTTGCTCTTGCGGTCCTGTTTGTGGAAGATGTCCGATGACTTGTTGCCTCAGGAAAGTTTGCTAGCGAAACCACGATTCAGTAAGGTGATGCTTAATTTTAATAATGCATAATATAAGATATTCAATGTAAGACTGTCTTAAGCATTAGCTCATACTGTATTCTGTTTTCGTGCGTTCAATTTCCCTTCAGTAGTATTTTGACTCTCTGACTGTTAAGTAACATCAGATAATGTGTTTGGGTGATACAAGCAAAGCAAAGGAGAGAGAGAGAGGAAGAGAGTCGCGTGCCACGTGTTTCCACTCGGGAGACACATTGCCCTGTCGCTTCAATAAATCATCTTAATTTGAAGTTGGCCGGGATGATATGGCGGACGAGCAAATAGACCGGAGTGCCTGGCGAAACCCGATTGGAAACTTTCTCTCTCTCTCTCTCTCTCTCCTCTCTCTCTCTCTCAGCTCTGCATCCTCTTTGCCCCTCGTCCTAAAAAGACTGTAGTCACCCACCGACCGCCCTCTCTCTCGCTCTGCAACCTGTAGTGTATATGCGCTCTACAACTTCTGGGGTAGATTCCGGAAAATTGCACAGAATAATCCGAACCATTTGTTACATTAGAGCTTGGCCTCTTTTATATTTGCTTGTTTGTAAATGTCAGTGCTACCATCCCCAAAGGACTAGAATATGTGGATGTCGGTTTAGTAACTCTTCCTCTCGCACTGTACTTGTCTGTATGTCTTTTTTTTATGAATTTAGCATAATTGCCAATTATATAAATTATAAAAGTTAGTTGGTCTATATACTAATAGAATTTTAATACTCATTGAAGTTTGGTTTGCCATGTGTAATCGTTATTATTGAAAGTAGCGATAGTTTACCGTTTTAGCTAGGTGATCTCCAGTAACATTTGTGTAATCTACACAATGTTCACAGATTCAGTTACTCACCAAGTTAAGGTAGTGGGGAGTAACAGGCCTGAATAAACTTACCTTCAAGATGAATCTGTAAGTTCTGATTCGACGTAACTAAATTCTTTTCCTCTAAAATCTGTTTTTTGTGTTGTTAATTCTTTATCTTAGTTGTATCGATGTGTATGTAGAGTTCGTATTGTGTTAAATTATAAGTGCTCTTCATTCTGTTATAAACACTTTTTCTGTTTCTCGCATCACGTTTGTGGATTTTTTTTGGGGGGGAGGGGGGTTTTTCTGATAAATTTTTGTTTGAAGTAAACACACTTCCTCAAGTTCCCGATTCAGATAATCAAGGGTATTGTAATTCGTTAGTTCCATATCAAACGTTTGTTAAATAACGTGTTCTGTGTACCTTATGAATGAGTGTAGAGAACGTGGTGGGTTGATTTGGTTAATTCTAAATCGTTGATCTAGAGCAAGAGAATTCAAGGTAACATTGACATAACCTCTATGCGTAGGTAATTTTTGCATTAAAATTATGCCAGATTTTTCACCGATAACGAAAATCTGGAAAACCTGAGCAAAGACGGAAAATAAATCAGCGTTAGAAATTAGTCATACCCCATCAGAGCGAATGGTGAATTGAAAATGTAGTTATAATTGATTTAAGATAATTTTGTTAATGCATAATATGTTTCAATGCCTAGTGCGAATGCTTGAGCGAACTGGAAATTTGAATGGTAACTCAGGGTTACCAGATCACTTCTTTTATCAGCGGAGAACGGTAATATTATAAACGGAGCACTGTTGCTTTATAAAGTTATAAAGCGGAGAAGATTGGTAGGCATCTACGACTGCCTTTAAGGTCACATAAGAAAAACTGACGAACAGAAAAATTCCTTACTTTCTAATATCAGTTCTTACAGGGCAAGTTTCGTAAAATTTTTGTATCTTCCTGTCAAGTAATAAAATTCAATGAACATGGAAAGTGCTTACCAACTGCTGCCATTTGTTTGATATATTTTGGTAATGAACATTGTATTAAAACAAAGAAATAGGAATACGGGAGTACGCAAATGCCAAATTCTGAACCTTTTAACCTGGTTACTACAGAACAGAAGACATTTCAGGATATTTAAAACTGAGGGAGGACTAGATGACAAGATGAGAAAAGGACATGTCATCCGTGAGAAGGACGTCTGGTAACGCTGAAAACAATTCGTTTAACAAAATGAGTGCTTGCACTTATTCGCCTATTTTCTGCGTTCTCCGATAAGTACAATCACTGACTTGGATAAGCACTGGGAAGGTAGAAAGTTCCGAGTCTTTCCACGCCGACCGTCCTGGTTGGAGTTCTTACAAGTTCTTACCTCTACCTTCCGAATGGCTTCTCCGGTTGTATAGGAAAGTAATAGATGTGATGGTTTTTGTTCATAATGGTCGTAGTTGTTGTATCTATTTTATGCCTTCAGTAACTAGATAGCAACTAACTAGTATTGGTTTTAATTAGCTTGCCTATGTCCCGTACTTTATCTTCATATTTTACTATACGAACATTTACTCCAGGTATAATCCACTATGATATTGTGCCTTCCTTTCATTTTTGAGTTATTTCTACTTTCTTCCATTGTTTACTCATTCTTGACATCCCTCACGGTTTGTATCCTTAAAATCGTAAACATCATAGTAATATGACCCCAGTATCTAACATAGACACGGTTTGTTTGATCTGATGCTTCATTTAGTAAATACAGAACTTCATCTTCACATTCAGTCTGTCTCATTTTGACCAACATATTTTTGACAACTATTATTAATAATAGGGGCTTCACAGTAGAGTGATTAGAGCGTTGGACTCATGTCCACGTGGTCCCGGGTTCAATTCCCGGCTGGAGCACCCACTTTTCGGCGTCCACCCAGCGTCGTGAGGCAAACTGTGGAGTCACGTGAATAAAGACGTGACGACCACTTGGTCTTGAAAGCCCCTAATACGCCTGTTCGTGATCAAGGTGACGCGCAGTGCTCACCCCACGGCCGTCACTCAGGTGGACGCAGTTCCACCAACTGCGGACAGATGGCGTTGGAACAGGCTCAGGACCTTTCGGTCTGTAACGACAGTGGTTATTATTAATACTACTCATGGTCAACATTTAAACTGATGAAAAAAGATAACTACCACTTCCGGGAATTGAACCCGTTTCAGTACGTGGAAGTCGCGCTCGGTGAAAGATAAGCTAAATTATGGAGGTTTTACTTTTTGACCGTTAGTTATTATTTTTCAAATCTTGCTACTATTTTTGGTTGTGTTGACACTAAACGTTTGTCACTTGGGCATGAGTTCTCAGTTGTCTCAATTTATCAGCTTGCTTTCTGATTGTCTACCCGAACATTTCGCGCGATCCCTATAGTTTACTAGAGAGTTTTCTTTTTTAATAAGTAAATACAAATGTGCAAAAATTTTATAGCTTTCATGAGGGGACTGACAGATGATGTCAGTAGTTGCAATAATATTTCGACTCTGATAACGCAGTATAAAGAAAAAAATAGCAACTTATATTTTAGTTGGTACTACTGCGATGTAATGCATGTTCTGTCTTTCTGGTTGTCGTATTAGTAGAGTGAACCGTGCGAGATCACGGTAGCCACTAGCGTCTGTGTTTAACCTAGGGCCACAAGATCACACATCCAGTGGCACGGAATCTCTGTATTTTACTTATCATTGTTAGCACAGTGTCTTTTCGCTGACAGTCACATCCATCTGAAGGGTTTCGCTCTTCAACAGCAAAGGGAGGTCGAGGGCAGAGGCTACTTGATGCAATGTAGGCCAAGAGAAAAAGAACACTTCCCTCTCTTTTGATCATCAATTACTGGTTGGGTTTACCACAGGAAGGTACCATATTGGATGAGAACGCCCTAGAATTAATTTTGGAGTGATTTTTTTTTTATTTTAAGGTGGTAATAAAGTACGAGTTCGAGCTTTTATCAGAGAAGGTGTAGTTTAAAATCTACCATTTCCCACCGAGCTGAATAAGAGAAACTGACAGTTTTTTTTTTTTTGGGGGGGGGAAGTAATATCCGAAGGTTTTCGTTGCCTGGGATTTTGAAGGTAAACTGAAGCAACAGCCTCAATTAATTCTAAGTCCGCCGTAAACGGTTCGGACAAATTAATAGAGTTGGAGCCAAGAAATGGACTACTGTAAGATTGCCCAGTGTTGTAAGGAGTGTTCTTCGTTCATTTCCAGTTCATGGTACAGCTGTGTCATTCAGAGTACTTACCACTCCTTAGGGTTGTGATTTTGGATGATTTTTAAAGAATTTTTATTATTTTTTATCACAACTATACGATAGTAAAAATGTGGAATACGTTCCAGAGAGTAAATTGATGATAGAAGTTACATCACCCTGTGGGTGACCTGGAGTTGACCGCTGTTTCCCTGTTGTAACTTCAACAACAGTAATACTTACGTTATTTTTAAAGCAGTAGAAAACTGGCCAATACATGAATAATTCTGCAGATCAACCTGAATTTACTAAATTTGCTAATAATTTTGAGCCTTTAATAGACATAAAAAAAAAAAAAACTTTTTGTTTACCGCTCAAAATTGGACTTCAAAATTTAATTAATCTGCACGCCATACTGAGATCAAAGATTACTTTGAGCCAGTGATGATGATCAATAGATTAAATGATTCAAGATTTTGTGACTTTCATTTTCTGGTCATTGATATATCACAATCAAACGTAGCCAACATACAATTTAGCAGTTGTGCATTAGTTAGGCAATGTTGCAAATTTGGCCATTTCGTAGGTATGGATATTCATTTAGCTACTATAAAATAGAAGTTTTCTATTGATATAAAGTTTTAGCTATGCGTTAGAAATAGCCTACCTACGAAATTGCTATTATTTTCTGTGGAATTATGATGTTATGTGTTTGGAGTTTAGCCATTTTCATTTCTTTATTATAGTTTGAAGTACTGTGAATTGGTGGTTTCATGAATTATTACCACAGGAAGACCTCTAGAGGTGTTTTCTCCTGTGTTACTACCAACTGTTCAATATATGATAACACATCCAAATGCAAATAAGGGTTTATATTTAGACACTTACTGATAATTTGCACAAACATAGATTGAGTGTGCGCTTAATCTATATTTTGATGATTCATTATGTATGTAAGACAGTAGCAGATCAAAGGATTTGGTCAGGATCTGGAATTTGGGAGGCTATAAATGGAAATGTGGGTGTGTAAGGGTACCTTTATTTGGTTTCTCTTAGTTTGTGATGCATATTAGTTTCGCATCAAGAAGGTTGTACCAAAATTCTGAGGGTATGAGCAGGTCTAGTTTGACCCATTGTTTATATATATAGCCGTTAGGGGTCTATATAGATAGCTAAGTTTTATGGATTTCATTTTTTATTTATATGCTGAACAGAAAGCTTTCGGCCTAGGACATTCGTCTCATGGATGTCGTCGCTCAGCGGTTACTTTTGGGGATTGCTGTTGAGGAGGTAGTGGTCAGTGCCTTTTTTTAGGTATCATTTCGACATTCGCCTCGTAACAAACTCTGTCAGGATGACCAGCAGTGAGCATCAGACCCGCGTGCTGTGCTGCTGTGAATCCAAAGTCCGCGAAATTAACCAGTGGATCTCGATGGCTCAGTTTAATATAGTTATGTAAAGTCATTTGACGTATGTGTGTGTTCAGAGGGGATTGTCATACATGTTTGTAAGTTTTAATGAAATCATAAAGTGAGTACGGTAAATTATTTGAGAGTTTTTAACTGCGATGTTCATGCGATCTTGGACTAAAAATGTTAGTCGTCACTTGTACTCATCCTTAAAAATATTCGCCATGTTTTGTATCTGTTCCAGAAGTGTTTATCCATACTATATTTCTTAGTGAGTTTATATGTATGCATATATTTAAGTTGTCTGATTGCATAGGTTAGATTTCCACTAATAATAAATATTCTAACTTTCGTTCTAGGTAAGTGGATGCGAATTGGAACCCAACTCAAGTTAATTGGTGAGGGAGCGGCATAGGTGATGTATTATGACTTGAATATTTTTCGTTTGTGAAGTTTTCATACACAAATTTAGTCTCCTTCGCTTAAAAAAGTGTTACTTTAGATTCGCGCGATTGTAAGCTCGTAGTTCAGGTTTGAAAAATATTTCCTGCCGTGGGAACGAGCTTCTCTAGTCTTAGATTAATTTTATAAAACGCGATAGTTTTCCGATGGCTGGCGTCCCCAGATGTCCCAATTTACACATGACTGCCCATATCAGGTGTGTAATATGAAACCGGAATTTGTGCATAGACGGCGTTAGCTGTCACTGTGGTTACCGTAAAACTGCGTGCTTGGGACTACTTGCTTTTTTTGACTGCTGATAACGATTTGCAACTCTCAACCAGACAAGTTTCAATTCATAGTGTAGTGTTTAATAGCGTTGAACATGGCTCAATTTGTACCTACAGACTACGATGTGCGGACATCATTGATTTTTTGTTACCATTTGAAGATAACTGCTTCAGAATCGCATCGCATGCTTGTCGAAGCTTACGGTGATCATGCTCTTGGTAAGTCACAGTGCTATGCGTGGTTTACAAAATTTAAAAGTGTCGATTTTGACGTGAGAAACGAAGAACGTGGAAGACCACCGAAAAAGTTTGCAGACAGCGAATTGCATGCTTTGTTGGATGAGGATGACGCTCAAACGCAACAACTCGCGGATCAATTAAATGTGACACGAGAAGCAGTTTCCATACGTTTAAAAGCCGTGGGCATGATTCAGAAGGGGGAAAATGGGTTCCACATGCATTGACTGAACGACAGGAGGAAAACCGAAAAACCACTTGCGAAATTCTGCTCGCCAGGTACAAAAGGAAATCATTTCTCTATCGAATTGTGACTGGTGACGAAAAGTGGATCTATTTCGAGAATCCTAAGCGTGAAAGATCATGGGTAACTCCAGGAGAACCGGCGACATCGATTGTAAGACCAAATCGCTATGGACGGAAGGCAATACTTCGTGTTTGGTGGGATCAGAAGGGAGTGATCTATTATGAACTGCTGAAACCTGCGAAACCGTTAATACCCAACGTTACCGACAACAAATGATCGATTTGCGTCAAGCTTTGTGTGAAAAACGACCAGAATATGACCAAAGACAACATAAAGTGATTGTGCTTCACGATAATGCACCCTCCCACACAACAAAACCGGTCAAGGAAACGATTGCGACGTTTGGCTGGGAAATCCTTCCGTATGCGGCTTACTCACCAGACATGGCGCATTCCGATTTTCACTTATTTGCATCCATAGGACATGCACTTGCTGACCAGCGCTTTACATCTTACGAAAATGGTTTGATGACTGGTTTGCAGCACAAGAGGCACAGTTTTTTTAGTCTGACATCCACACGTTGCCGGAACGATGGCAGAAATGTATCGCTAGCGATGGCCAATACTTCGAATAAAATAGTTCTTAGCATTGTCATCCAATCACTGTGTCTTTTCTGTACAGAAATTCCGGTTTCATATTTACGCACCTGGTACAGTGCTGTGAAACAGCGATGAAGACGTTAGTCTAATCCTACACATGAGCAATTAAAATGTCGAACTTCTGCCGGTTTGCCATGTGTAATGCAATTCGTCTGTAGAGGAAATCCTTGTGACGCGGCCCCTCTTCATGTTTTTATCTCGAGCTGTCTGAACTCATCCAGAGGTGCTGCTACAACGCCAGCTAATGGTGAGTCTACGTGCGAATACATATTGATGAGGACCGCCTTAGAACGGCGAAATCATCGGTCGTTTCTGTGCCACTCCTAACTTAGAAAACAGAAAACGAGACAAAGAGAATACATACGTGTCAATACTACCACACAAACTAGTATATTTGTTGGCACAATGTACTACAGTACATTTAAACATATAAAAGCATCTAAAAAAACAAATGATTTATATGCTGTCACTATTTTGCAATGTTTGTTATCACTGCTCACTGTGTTGCCCGAGACGGAGAACTTATTTTTATTGGCTTTGTGGGATAAACCTCAAATTCTGTTTTGATCTTCGAAATGATCAAATGTTTTAAACATAGGTGTATTAAGTGTCATTATACATGTTGACAAAACATGTGCATTTAAAAAAAAATATATATTGATGGAAATATTTACAAAATAACCTCTAACGTTAAAATTCTTGCTAGTATGAAAGAACATATTTTTTAAAAAAAAGTACCTGTCATTTTTCAGAAAGGAACTGTTTCGGAAATAACGAAAATGTATTTAAAATATTTCATTCTATGTTCGTAGATCTGGTTGAATACAAAAATATACACACAGAATGAACGCAGTTCACGAACGGTTACTTCTCGAAGATCTGTTCTAATATTGTCCTCCCAACGACGGGAAAACTAGCTTGATATTGCCCAAGGTAGAATCCAATGGCGAACGTATGTTACTGCGGCGATGAACTTGGGAGTTCCGTAAGCCATAAAGTTAATTACAAGGAACGTAATTATAGTATATGGTAAACCTTTAAACAGTGGTAGCACTAATAGTGCAAATTGATTAAGAGAGCACATGTAAATAATTTCGGCTCTTTTAATTTTGTGTGTTTAAACCTATTGTAGTGCAAAAATATGGTAATTTCTGCAGTAATTAATTATGTGAATTTATTCTCTTTATATTGTTTTCTGTTTTCAAAGTCGAGAGTAGGAAATAAACCATTGATGATTTCGTCGTGTTCAGATAGTCCTCACCAACATGTGCACACACAAATTTGGCTTAATGTAAACTCACCCTAAGGTGACGAAACTGTTCTATTCAATTTCTATTTACTTATAACTATACATAAAAAGAATCAGACAAGACTTACTATATGAAATCTTTATTTAACCTGGGAATGTTTATCCTGCTTTGTGCCACTTATCGGTAACTCTCGCCTCATCCGAAAAGGGGGTGGAGATCATGATGTTAAGATAATTTTCTTACAAAACGTAACATTCAAGGTAAGAAATGATTTAAATATCTGACGTTATATTTATAGAGAATAAATACTATTCATTGTTTGTGGTTTGGCATTTCTCTTTTTTCTTTGCTTTTCTAATGTTTCCTTTTGGTGGCAAAGGTGGTTGTTTCTTGAGTGGATAATAAATAAGTAGAAGCAGTAGGTTCCCATTTCGCTTGACCAAAACTGGAAATAATCTCACCGCAAAATATATCTGAAAGAAATGTGCTCTCAAGTCTATGTATTAATATTGAGGTAGTTTCGTTTTCTGTCATGACAGTGTTTGTAATAGTTATAAATTTATAATAATGAAACCTCGATATTTTGGAACTGTGAATCAAGAAAAGGAACTATTCGTTACAAATAATTTATTGTAACAAAAATAAACAGAATTTCGTTTGGGGCTAAATCTCGTAAAATAAATAAGAATGCTCCCAATTCGGCTTACGCATACAAAAGTTATTAACAAACAATGTTTTAACAGAAGTTTATTTGTCTTTACTGCTATAGTAAAAGCTCAGTTATCCTTTTATGCACATCCCTCCGTAAGTGTTTTTATGCTATTGACATTCTTGTAGTGGATATGTACATATTTTGTGTTCTGTATTGTACTAAGTATTTGGGAGAGAAGAAGAGAGAAGAAAATTGTCCCATACCAGGATACTTACATGGCCGCCGGCCACATTTTTGCCTCTTTAGGGCTCTTTTATGATGTTTTGAGTTCTGTAACTTTATAGCGTCATAAAGATTGCTTACTTTGCTCCAGAATTGAATTTCTCTCGAGCTTGTAAGTGTTGCTCTCCTTCTCAAACGAAGTGAGAGGGAGGATTCCTGAAAGGGTGCTTCGGGAAGGGAGAGGAAGGAATACAGGAAGTAGTAACTGATTGTGTGTGTGTATGTAAGCCAAAGGGCAATAGCAAGGCAGAGAAGAGTGTGCCCTCAGGAACCCCATCTTTTTCTTTCTTTTACGAAGCTAGTCGTGGTTTGGAGCTTTTAACTAACTTAATCGCGGTACACCGAGGCTTGGAATCGGATTACTGGGCCACTAAGAGGGTGTAGGCTTAGGTGGTGGTGAGCAGACAACCTGAAGTCACGTATTAAAAGTCCACTTAAGATTTTAATCTTATATAAACGCCTACCACATTTTTGCAAACTCAGTAACCTCGAACTTTGAACTGTAATGTTTCTTCCCCTCCTTTTTTTAAAACCATTTGTCGAGTGTTATAGTATGATTTTCTTGAGATGTGATCCCAGTGATTGATTATGTGCCTCGCAAAATAATATTTTTGGTAGTAATATATATGGTTGAGGTGGGGTGTCACAGAACAACGCTTTCATGATATTGCATCACTACACTTACGCAAAACATTTTGATATCCATAATTATTTTGTAGCTAAATTGTAGTTTTCGGTTTTTAAGTATAAAGTACGCACAGATCATTCCAATATACGTCATAGAAGTATAGTATAGTGAATTATTATAGTATTTATTTTCCTGAGTTTTTAAATCCAGCTAAAACGTTAAAACATTTATTCACTAGAAAATGTTCTACAAGCTTTTAAATACTGAAACCAATATCAGGTTATAGTACTTGATCTGAATCTGGCTAATTTATTAGCATTTTCATTAGAATTAATATTCTAAACCACCCGTGAGAAAACTGTCGTGCATTGGTGCAGACGCTAAATTGTGTTGCTCTATCCTTAGATCAAAATAGACAGGCGAATAATCATTGTAACTCGCTTAAAATGTCTTCTAAGGTCAAGGCCAATTGGCTCCTACAGTATATTTATTTATTACGTGGATGTGAATATTGGAAGCTCCAAAATACAATTTATAGCCTGTTTGGTACTTGGAGTTGACACAGCTGAATTCTGAAATATTATTTGAGGTCTTGAGGCAACTTTGGCTCAGGCCGAATAGATGATGATAATGGAATAATTGGAATGAAGAAAGTGGGAGGAAACAGGAGAACCCAGAGAGAACCCACGCACGCGGTGTTTGTTTGTAACAAAACTGTAATTATTACGTATTGCTTATATTCTTCCGTTCACACACAACATATTTTCCCCCTGTAACATTCTATAGATACCTGTGGGGTGGTGCTTACATTTACAGAAAATTCGTCGCTTCAGTACGAATTGTAGCGATTTCTGTCGTTCTTGCTACGCCATCTAATAGGATGGATCAATTAGTGATGATTTCCTTATGTTTACGTGAATATATCTATGAAAGTTTAGTAGCCTGTGTTCAGACTGACACAGTGAAGAGCTCAACAACCTCCTTCTCTTCACAGAAAGATCACTCTTCTTCACCTATATAAACATCTTCAAAAACATAAAATCTTGCCTGTGGGAAACCTAGCATTAAGGGGGGGGGGAATCGTAAGCAGAAGGGAGTACAGTGTTCATATATATTAAAGTATCCTGAACTGGCTGTAACTTAGTTGGTAGAACGTTAGTCTCACATTTGGAAGGTCCTGGAAACGATTCCAGCGACCGCTCATCTGGACAATTCTTTCGGGACTTCATTGTATCTTCCTGGCCAACTACCTTCCCACATCTGGTATTTCTATAAAGCGTAAAATTGTTTTTTTCCAAGTGCATTTAAAGCGCATTTCTTGTGGAACGCCGTTCTACTTGCTTTTGTTCCAAAATTTGACTCCTGGTCCAACCGTTCAATCCGATTCAGCATTGATGGGTCAGATGTAGACTTCCTGATCCTACTGGTTGTCCGTTAAACTGTGCACCACAAACTTTGTGCAAATTTTCAGTTTCCCCAACAGGACCTTGAAAATCTGTTCGATTATTTCACTGTTGATGTGCAGTTTATCTTCTATCATCCGGACAATCATGCGACGGCACCAGTTGACGAACCTTCTACAGTTTCCTCAGAACGATTCGTTGATGGGCGTCGCAACGTCTTCCGTTCCCTCGCGAAGTCGAGCATGCATTTCGAGAACAAGACCATGGGATAGGGCACTCTGTCTTCGAAGAAGAGAAACATACAACTTTGATCATTGCTTAGGTCTGTGCTCCGCAAACATTTTGAAGTACGGATCAGTTTTATTTTGGTAGGTTCAACGCGCTACCCTGCGCCACGTGGTCCGCGACCACAGTTTCTCATTCTGTTGCTGATTTCCCTAACTTGCTGCAACACTTGATGTTCACTTTCTGTTCCATTTGAAAATCCATAACAGCATGAGCAGGGTGCCTTTGATTACCAACTTCTTTCCCATAGCTTTACATGTCCTGCAAGAGAGGGAAGCCATAATTACAATTTGACACATACAACATATTTTTGTCATTAATTAATATTAACAATTACAACAGCAATCCTGCAACTATATTGTTGAACATTGTATAAACATAAATTTTAACCTGAAAATAAATAAATAATGAATATTTCTCTTCGTTACGCTGAACTTGCAGTTCTAAATACCAAACCAGGTTACCAATCGAAATGCGAATACCGTGCCAGCAAGTAATTCTCAAAACTTTTTTTTTTTTTTTTTAGTTAGTTAGTTAGTTTCCAGATGTTCGGAGTCGCTACATTCGGGCAGCATGGTCGCGCAGTATTTATTGCAGGGATTAGTATAGCCTCGAATTGTGAGATGAGGTCGACGTAGATAGTAGTTCCAAGCTTGATGACTATCTCTGCGTGGATGTGCGCTAACATTTCAGCCACATAGTATGTTCTCTGTATATAACTGCGTGCAATTTGTATTATTCTAGTAATTGTTTCCT
Organism: Lepisma saccharinum; assembly: GCA_022664845.1. Classification (NCBI taxonomy): domain Eukaryota; kingdom Metazoa; phylum Arthropoda; class Insecta; order Zygentoma; family Lepismatidae; genus Lepisma; species Lepisma saccharinum. The sequence goes on along the minus strand of JAGDQP010003934.1, from coordinate 59,357 downwards.
GGCGCTCTACTTTTCCCCTTCGTACTGAATGATGAATGTTCTAAAATTATTCCTGTTTATGAATCATTGGATATCACAGAGAAAAAGCGGTTGATTTAAGGAGGATATTTTCAGTACTACTAAGTTGCTTCAATCAAAAAATTCGGTCGGGTAACTTTTATAACGAATTTCATCAACGCACTCATTCCACAGTTAAGTTCCCGCCTTTCTTGTGTTTGGTCCTTGATCCCAGTTATTTATATACTCCTGATCGTGGTTAGATCCTCCAATAATCCAGACATGACATTTTTCTTTCAGGCAATCTTGAAGTAAATCATTGTAGTATTAATTGTTGCTGTGTTATGAAATTATGCTGTATATATGTTAGTGGTTTTAGAATAATTTCATATCACTCCGTATTAAAGGGATCTCTTATTCTTGTGTTGTATTTACGTTGCTAGTTGCATGATATTGAAGTTCAAGGAAATTTGATATCTCGATATTCATCACTGCACGAAAGCCGATGGTATTCGTAATAGGCTGATATGATTAATACTTATTTCCATCGTGGAAGTAAGGAAATTAAAGTTGCATTGATAGAGTACGCAAATCATGATCAATTACTACTGTACATTAAATAAAGAGTAGTTTTTTTTAAAAAAAAAAATATTATTATTAAATCAGTGAACAAGAAGTCACACGTGAAAATAGCCGTTTATATCTCTGAATGTATACCGTAGTTAGGCCTATTTGTTCTGTAAATTTGTCCACTTAATTAGATATTCAGTACCGAATTTTAGAAGGATCCGAAACGTTTGTTGTTTTGAAGAAAGTTACTGAGACAGCTGGGAAATAGTTGAAGAGTTGTTTCAAAGACATTCCAAATTCGTCTCCAAGATCAAAAGTGGAATGTTGAAAGGGATCTTGCAGCAAGAAAGCATTCTTCTGCAGCAGATCCCCGTTAAGATTCCAGCTAAGATTGTAAGATGAAGAGAGAAGAGAAGAAGAATGCTGGAAGAGGAAGAACTCCTGGAGAATGCTTTTGTTTCTGGATTCTCCAAGGGGGGCGATTCATTTTGGCACTGAGGCACTCAAGATTACTAGCACTAGTAACAAAGATTCTTCCAAAAGAGGCGAGAATGGAGGGAAAAATGCGAGGGGTAAAAAATAGGAAAATTTTCTTTTGCACCCCTCCCTCCGTCTCATTTAAAACACATTTTGCAGAAACACTTCTTAATGTCGCTCATTAGACGTGGGCCCGACTTTTCAAATTCTGCGCGCGTGAAAGGAACAAGTGCTAATGACTTGGAGAACCATTAAAAGCGGAGCGTCGTTATAACACAGATAGGAGAGAATATTTGAGAGCACAAGCCGTCTTTAATTATAACTCTCCGGAAATTAAAACCCCCCACGTCAGCACATAAATGGCTTAATAATCTCAGTTAAAGCAGGGAACGGGATTCTTTTTCCTGTCTTGCTCCACTCGCAGCATCCATCTCGTACTAGTCCCCTTCCTCCCCCCTCCCTTCTGCTTGCACAAGCGGGGGAGGCATACCGGGTGGTGAGGTGGCTGATTGTGCGTTCCCTTCACTGTAGCTTTGCTATGACGATCTCTTGCCGGAAACAGGAGGAAGGCAATTTAATGGAAGTTGGCATTTGTAATAAATGACTGGTTTATGGATGGGAGCGAGCGACAGGCGTTTTATATATATACACATACAGTGTGAACGCGGAAAGAGACAAGTCACATTGGTACAATGATGTCTGTCCTCTCTCTTTCCCATGTCAGAGTAGTCTCGAAGCTGTCTTCTCAAGACTGGTTTAATACCACCGCTAAGACATCTTCCACTTCCAGATATGTGGAGAAATGAAGAGAGAGATACCGGTCACTAGCAGAGGAACAAACGTTTTATCCTATTTATGTGTATATAGTGTTGCCCACGAGACTAAATTTTTTAGGCTGTTTCGTCTCGAAAATGCCTTATCCAGAAATTGTCTCATCTCGAAAAGGTGTATAATGTATATTATGAGAGTGCTGTCTCGTCTCGTTGTCGAAATACATTTCTCTGTCTCGTGGGCATCAACTATGTGTATGTCATGCGTCTCACATGCAGTAAAGAGGAAAATCTTGATATTTTTTTTCAGCCCCTGGAACAGAAATTAATCTCGTTTAATAATTTTGTTTTCTGAAAATTTTCTCTTTTGAAACTTATTTAACCGTAACATGGCAATTACTTTATTTGATGGTTTTAATAATGGAACATAGATTTGAGCATAGCTGAATTTGTAGGTGTGGAGAGGGTGAAAAATCATTCCTGCTGCACTGCAGAAGGTACTTGACTTTCTTGAGGGAATAAGGGACCTCCTACGTGAACTAAATTTGATCGTGTAAACTCACAAGGAGTGCAATAACAGAATCAGCACATTTAATATATTCTTTCCCACTTCACACTGGACTCAATGGGAAGAAAGTTGGCCTAAAAATCTTCAGTGAGTGAAAGTCTCCCCTCTTCCTCCATTATTTCGCATCCTGATTTTAGATAACTTATTGAATTAGTAGTAGCTACAGTGAGTTGTTAAAGCATGTGCTAGTTATCTTTCACCAGACTTTCGATAGTATTCACAGACTTGGTTCGTGCTAAAGCCAACTTTGTTTCGTACTAGTTCTGACTTCTTGTGATGGCTCGAATTATATAGAAGGCAGCTTTAGTGTTATTTCGAAGGTCTTATTTCTCTTAATTTTCAGAATTGAAATACTACCTTTCTTTCCTTATATTGGAAATAAATCTGAAGAGAAGATATCTTAATAAATGTGAAATTCGAGCGTGGACTTCCAATTTTGTAATTACAAACACTATCCAATTATGAACGGATTGGACCCGCAAGTTTTCCTTGGCAATCCTTACATATTTTCTTTCAGATATAGATTTTCTGTTTCATTTCTGACAGAGATAGGCTTTTAAAATTAAGAAATGCTCTCATTTCTCTCTCTCTCAAGTTTTCTTCCTTTTTTTTAAAAAAAAAAAAAAAAAAGTTTTTTTTTGCTATCCTCGTACTTATGATGATATACGGTATTTTGTACAGACAGTTAACAAGTAAGCATTTATAATGGATAATGCAGATAACCGAAAGTTATAACTTATAAGTAAATGCTAAGAGTTTATATTGTACTATAACAACTATTTCGAATCACAAGAATACCACTAATTCGAATAAAGTTGATTTTATTATTTCTAGTATCTGCTTGCGATTCTTCATATATGCGCAGCTGGAGAGTTTTTCAAAATCTGTAGGAGCTAAAAGTGGCAAACAGTTTTATAAATTCGTCATAATATAAATAACCCATTTTCAAATCCACCTATTTTTCTTTGTCACCTACAGGAAATTAAGAAAAACGATGCCTTGAGTGAATTTTCGCTTAAGATTTAAAGAGCGACTTCACCTTGATTAGTGCATAGATTGATGTGAAGAATTACCACAAGGCTCTATTCCCCCTACTTTTAAGAACTACTAGACGGAGTACTAGTAACAACGAGTTTGAAAAGCGGTCCTGATTACACTTGTAAATGTGTGCCAAATGAACTAACCCTACTATTTGGAGAGATTAGTTATAGATAAAAAATTTGAAAGCCTGTCGTATGACGTCTCCTCCATTACAGATATTCGAATTTCTCAGGTGAAGGAAACAATGGTAGTATATAGTAAGACCTAAGTATGAAGAATCTAGGTTACCAATGAACATTAGATTGAAGAACAATTGATATAATTGACTTTACATTCCCAAAGTGAGGCTTAAGGAAGAAATATGTTAAATTGGTTAGTAATATGTTTACCTGAATCTCACCTTGACATTTATCAGATCTCCTCATGGAAATCATGCGATGCTTACGTTAGTTGCATATTTTGGTTTTATTACCCCAAAGTCAAATACGTTGGTGTCTGGAGAGTTCAGAGAATGACTGTTGTTGTATTAGAGTATTTATATGGTGTGTACATACAAGTGCTACGCAGTGACTCAAGCTGTTAAGGAAATTTACAGTACATATTTTTACACTGTAATATTCATTGTCCAGCAAGTATTAACTTTTCTTTTAACTGCTATTGTTCAGCATAATTATATATAAAGCAGGGAGCGCTTAGTATTTTATATTGTTTTGAAGAGTTCTTTGCATGGAGTTCTTAGGCTAACTCCAGGATGTCTTTAGGTTGCAAATGAAACATATAATACATATTTTTTAAAAAACGCTTACAATATGCACTAACAATGTAAATAATAATGATAAACATAACATTAATAAAGAAAAACACAGCTTTCTGAGCCGGTCGTGCGGTGTAAGGCGTTAGGCTAACGACTCGAAGGTTCCGGGTTCGAATCCCGGCAGGGGAATGGATGTTTGTGGATTTTAACTGGCTGTAAATGGGCGAATCATGACGGGCCGAAGTCAAAAGTTACTAGACTGGTCCATATAAAATCTAGTTTTTATCACAGCTTTTTGACAATGCTGATATATTTGAATAATAAAAAGAAACTGAAATGTAACAGTTTCGGAAGTATAGCACCTCCTTCTTCAGACTTCACTCTACAACCCCAGGGTATACTTTCGAAACTGTTACATTTTAGTTTCTTTTTATTTAAAATATATCAGCCGTCAGAAAGCTGTGTTTTTCTTTATTCAAGATGGATACAAGGCCCTAGTGCATTTTTGAAGACGATTTAATTTTTCTTTAAAAATGTTCTTTGAGGTAGCAAGTGAATTGCTATTTGAATATACGGGTAATTTCAGGACGGTATTTATCTTTTCCAAGTGTTTCTTTTCACTCTCGGAACAACATACATTATTGTTACAGTTGTTCTTTTAAAGAAAGAGTTGGGCTGCAATTTATTTTATATATTATTCTTACTTTTTTCCCCTTTCATTATTCTCATATTTATTTTGAATCTGAAAGAAGAATATTCCAGTAGTTCATGTGGGATCGGAACAACAGAAAATATATTTGCATGGAAATTGAATGTTTCTTTTAGGAATGATGATTCAGCAGTAGAATAGAGCGGTGTTTGCTCTCTTTAGCATCGGGAGGTGGTAGAGAAGGGACCACGTTTCTCGCACTGTCCCCTTGACTGTCGATTATCAATTGAATAAGCAGAGAATAGGTGCCAAATGAAGCGTAGAAGAAGAACCACTTGAGATCTTTTAAAAGTCGACGATGCAGGTCCAGGTTGCAGAGAATACTAAGAGCTCTCTCTTCCATCTTGCCGGGGGCAATCGCTTGGAACCGGGTCCTCTTCGCCAACTGAATACTGAATTCCGAACGAGTCAGGTTGAAAACGATGAGTGAGTGGTGCATTGGAAGACTTTTGCAGTGAGAAAACAATAGAAAATACTCGACCAACATATTATAGATTTTTTCTTGCATTAGTTACTTTTGTTATTGAATATTTCTCAGTTGTAACCAGACTTTATAAAGAATTTGCTAGACTGTAGTTTGTGACTTGACTTGCACAATTATCATAATGATAATGGAACGACCAAGGGCGCCCATTAGGGTGGGGGAAAAGGGGGGTGCTTGCCTTCCCCCCCTAGCCACGGAAAATTATACTATGCAAGATAGAACACAAAAATAAAATGTTTATATTCTATCTTTTTTTATAGCCCCAGTTAGTGTGTCGATATTTAAAATGCTCATTTACAGACACTTTTATCAAAATATTTCTAAATGCTTTGGAAGACGAAGACATATCACATATATCCAATTCGATGGAAGTTCTACACATTTCATTCTCCAGATTGGTGACTTCATTATTATATTGTCCTTGTCTTTTGGCAGTGGAAGAGAACAGTGTTGTATATACACGAGTTTTTAATGACGGGACACGAAACTGTAACATTCATTCTATTTCTGTGCAGTCTAAACTATTTTGAATTATTTTCCTACGAAATAACATATCAGAAATGTCTTTGCTCTAATGAACATAATCATAGTACATTTTCTATAATGCAGAAACGTTTTTAAATTTTATTCCCATTCTTATAGCAAATCGTAACACTTTGAAAGCTTCATTTGTAAAATTTTTATGTGGCTGTTAAACGTTAAATTTATATCCACCTGACACCAAGGTTTTTAACTAAGTCGGGCCTACTTAATACATACTTATGAATTTAAATATTAAATATATAAATATTTTTATTTCTACTGAATGATAAAACATAGTATTGACTGAAAGTTGATTGATTGCGCACTAGTTAGTAAAGCGGTCTAAACTATGTTGTAGTTTTATGGCATCTTCCATGAAATTAATTTTAGCATATAATTGTGAGGTCATTCGCAAATAGCACTTTTTCATTATCCGGTATGAACTCCGGTAGGTCATTAATGAACAAGAGGAATAGCAACGATCCAAGATTCGAGCTTTACGACTCCTGACAGTGCTGTATATTCATCAGATTTGTATTTCTTGAATAGAACAGACTATCTGCGATTAGTTATATAAGTGCATATGAACCTAATCAAGGATGGGGGGTGATAGTGATTTAGTTGACCTAGTAATGCATTGTTATTAACTCTGTCAAAGACCTTTACAAAGTCAATATAAATCGCATCGACTTGCTTTCCCTTCGTCCAACGAGTTTTCAATAAAATTATAAGGTTCGTTACCGTGGATTTTTGTGAAACAATGCCATGTTGTTGAGATAACTGGCCTCATGTGATTAATAATTCGTTGATATGCAATCTGCTCAAGGACTTCTGCAAAGACTGGTAAGATTGCTATACGCCTGTGGTTGGTAATTTCTCGTCTGTCGTTTGCTTTAGGTATAGGACAAACTAAAGCAGATTTCCATTTGTTAGGGAAAATACATGTTTTTAGTGCCAAGTTGAATGCAATCAATAAACAATATCTAAATTTATCAATGCAGCCTTTCACTATATACGAGGGTATGCCATCAGATATAACTGTCGTTTTTTATTTTAGATTCTTGATAGCAGTTTCCATTTCGTTCGAATGTACTTGATCAACAGACAGTATTCTAATTTCTTCGTAGCCCCTAGAATTACTATCAAAATTACTGAACGGTTGAGAAGAGGATACAAATACTGATTGGAAATACTATGCAAAGTATTAGCTATTTCTTCATTGTTATACAAATCCCACCTTTAAATTTTAATATATTTGGGGGAAGATGTTTCATGTTTTTAATAAATTTCCACTTGACCTGGATCATTATTATTATTTTCAGAATTTGATATAAAGGTCTTATAGGCTATTTTTTATGTCTTTCTTCACTTCCCTACGCAATCGAACAAATTCCTGATAGTAAAATTTTGTATGTAAATTGTATATGATAAATTGTTTTAACCTTAAGTTTCCTAATAATTTCTATAGTAATCCAGCACGGATACTTGGGGAAAATAATATTTTGAAGGGAACACGTTTGACAAATATTTCATAGCATAAAGTATACTAAGTCATTAACATTATTATAGCATTCCCAATCGACGTCCAGTAGTACTTTAAGGTAGGTTTATTAAGATACTTCATGACGTGGTTCTTTGTGCGCCCCTAATTTAGTAAATATCGTCGTGGTCATCCTGTTGATAACTTGTAGTAAATCATACAAAAACTGCCCCTTTATCCTTGCTCCCCTCTGAAAATCACAAGATGGGCGCCTTTGGGCACGACTTTAGTTAGGCCCGAAGACGATCGTTAAAACTAACGTTGAAACTCCAACGAAATTAAAAGAATTGTCAGTAACTCGCATAATTCAGTTGAGTGTCTTTCTTGTAAACTAGAAGCTAATTATTTGTCGATTGATTAAAATTTTTCGTCATATTTTTACAAGTAAACACTTTGATGTATGATTTTTTTTCGTTTTCCAATAGATATACGTTATAACCTATTATTATTCCAACCAAGCTCATTACATTTAATAATAATAATAATAAAGGTTTCGTCGCCACTTCTGATCAGCAGTGAAGAGGCATGCAGATTCTGTTGTCTTTCCATTCTCTGCCCAAGATTTTCGGTGTATTTCCTCAGTGTCATCAGGCGACTGTCGGTCGGGATGATGACTGAGGTTCTGTTGCTACCTTGTTACATACTTAGTTTGAAGCCAGTGTTCAATTTGGAGTGTTTCATCTCCGTAGGAGCATTACGTTGTTTTCCGCAATATGACCCAACCTGGGATTGAAGGCGGTTTATCAAATACTGTATTTGTCGAAATCGCACAAATCGACCACAGTCCTAGCTGCCGATTCCAACCCATAAAGGAGTACTGCGCATAAGGGCTGTTTTCTGCCCCTCATCCGATTTTAATGAAAATTTGCACGTAATACCTAGACAATATGAGAGTTGCAATAATCTAAATCCTATGTCCATACCACTTCCGGTTATGGAAAGCGCGTCCAAAAATGACCACTTCCGGATTCTAATTTTTATGATGTTCAAAATTAATTCTTTTATGTAAACGCTCAATTTTACCTATAAAAATGCACCTTTCTCAGGAAACTTAAGTGTTATTTTACCATCAGCCCGCACTAGTTACAAGACGATACTTCGTTCAAATAATCTCCAATGTCATGTAGAACAACGTATTCAAAAACCATTTTGAAACCTCTAAAGTTAAATACCTCAATTGGAAGTATGTGTTTGAAATTCAGCTTAAAAACAAAAGGCCATGTCTGAAAGGTCTTTTGATATCCAAACCACATTTTGTGCTTTTCTGTCTCTTTCCGTTCATTATTGACATTTTCTTGTAAACCACTAATTTTCTCCAAGTAACTAACTGCATTTTTCTTGCGATATATTCATCTGTAAACGTGTCTCTCACAAGCGCAGGCCGATAGACGTTGCAAATGGAACACGATACGGACGTAATCTATTACCTATTTGTGTTTTGGGTATTACATGATCCAGAGCATTCCACTGCTTAACTCTACTGTCCGCAGATTCTACCGTATTCTTGTTACTATAGCTGATTTATTTGTCTACAAGGTCGTGTTCTGTTTTTGTCCTTTCTTCAGGAACTCAAGCATTTCAGATTAGAAACCTAAGTCTGATAGAAGATTGAGTGAATCCTGAAAGCCTCTGTCGACGACGAAAATGTTTTCCTCTTGAAGACATGCTCGCATTTCTTAGATGTTGTATTTAAGAATGTATTCTGATATTTTAGCGTCCGTGCTCCTACAGTCAGCGAGATAAGCAGTAAATGTTTTCTATTTTAAACACGGCTGAAACTAGAAACTTTTATTGTGATATGTTCATAATATCAGTACTTGTCACACAAAATGTGGTTTGGATATCATAAAAGCTTTCAGACATATGATAGTTTATTTAGCTGAATTTCAAACGTATACTTCCACGTGAGGTACTCAACTTTAGAGTATAAAATGTTTCTTCTAATCTTCAATAAATATACCTCAATTAACTCATCGACAAAAACCAACACCAATGGAAGGCATGGACAATTGTCCGAAACTTCAAATCCTGGAACTACCATATACCTCGCTCGCTCAGTTCCCATCAGTTACAAAATGATTTTTCTATATGTTTTTCTACACTACATGAAAATATTTTTTTAGCGAAGTATCGTTTTGTAATTGATGGTTAAACAACACAAAGTTTTTTGGGAAAGGTGAATTTTTTAAATAAAATTTAACATACACGTAAGAAAATTAACTTTTATCTCCAAAAATTTTAAAGATATAGTCTTTCGGTTTACACTGAAACATTTCATTATATTAGAACTTTCCAAACGAAATTTGGATTTGATAGCTGGAGACGTCAGAATTTATTTTTAACAACACTCTAAAAATTAGAATCTGGAAGTGGTCATTTTTGGAAAGGCTTTCCATGATAACCGGAAATAGTGTGGACATAGGATTTAGATTATTGGAACTCTCATAGGGTCTAGTTATTGTGTACAAAATTTCATTAAAATCGGTTGAGGGGCAGAAAACGGCCCTTATGCGCAGTACTCCTTTGAAATAAAAGGAATATCATATCTAATTAATGTTGTGTACCAAGGAAAATCTAAATGTTTGAAACACCAGTGTGTGTACTCATCTTTAATTAATTAAATAAATAAAAAAAAGATCATTACTTTTAAAAAATAAAATCTACAACAGGAGTCCTCAAATGACTCCTGTGGCTTTGTCCCCGGACCTTTACGTTTTAATGTGAATGTATATTTATGGGCTTTTGCGAATTTTGGTACACGCCGAGGTTAATACGATGTCAAAAGTAATGCATGAATGTGTTATTACTCTGTGTATATACTTCACTAGTTGAAAACAACAATATTAATAATATTAAAGTGTAATGTAAATTCATACTAATTTAGGCCGTCTTTACTTGCAATCAGTGCACACAGTTATACGGAGTAACGAATAACCGTACTGTTTACTGCCCTGTTTCAATCTATTTATGGCCTTTAGACATCTATGGCCCAGGCGATTATAGGTTAGGGAAAAGGGAGGGGGGAAAGAGTCGACCAGGGTATGTTCAAAGTATCATCCCGGAAAATTACATAGTATGAATCAGGAAAAGGAACCCTCAGTCAGGGTAGTCTATCGCTGCCATCGAACTCAGAACCTCCCGAATGCGAAGCCAACGCTGTGCCAACTGAGGTACGGTCGCTTGGTCTTACTGTCCGGTTTTACTCATACTCAGCTGAACTACCTTGCAATATTACCATCAATCCGGCCCTCAGCAGAAAATTATGGAAAACTAATCTACGATATACATTTATGTGCAAACTTCGTAATGTATTAGGATAAAAAGTAACACTTTTGGGTAAGTTATGCTTCATTATCGGAACCTTTATTTCTTAACACTGACATTTTAGTGCATAGCCTTCCGTTATTGAATTAGTATGTTGAATGGTAAATCGCCAAATTGAGGTAACAGCTAGTTGATAATGTAGCACAATAGCATAAAGCCTATTATTCAGACATTATTGATTTTTAATTTAGAAATGTACATTGTTTTGAATACGGTTTACAAATATCGTTATGTATGTGTTACATTTATTAAAGAGGAATAAACGTAATTTTATCCTAAAAGGTTCGAAAATCGTTAGTGTAAATACAGATAAGAAATTGAATTTTGGAGTCCAAAAATCAGGCAGTTAGTTTTTATTAATTTTACAGGAAAGGAAAAAAAAATCTTTAAAATAAAATTAAAACAGTATTTATATTGTTTCTTTCGTAATGACGCGATACATTCGAATGTAACTCCTGTAAATAGATGAAAAGAAGTTGTTTGTTACCAATAATGTTATGTATTACATATTGCATCTGAACGTTTAATTGTATTCTAACTAGGAAGGAAATGTCTATACACTTTTATGTCTATATTACTCTGAGAGGTCCGAACTTGAAAATGAAATCTAAACAATATGTACGCAGGTTTTTTGGGATTTACGTGACACTTTTAAAATACGTTTTTGTGAACATTGGTTTAAAATTTATAGTTTTAAAAATGTAGGAAAATTAAATAGTTCTTTGCATTTAACAAAGTCGTGCCATTTGAATAAGTGAGAAATAATGACTCAGTAATGTCCTTGTACATGTAGTTTATTGATCAAAATAATCACCCTTGGCTTCAAGTACCTGTTTCCAACGAGTTACAAGGTTATCAATCCCGTGTTTGAAGAATTCTTGTCTCTAGAGTTGAAAAACCTGTGGATCACCTGCATGACATCTTGTGGGTTTCGGAACTGCAGGTCCTGTAGGTGGTTGTCCATTGCCAAAAACAGATGATAGTCCGAGGGGGCGATGTCAGGGGAGTAAGGTGAGTGGGGCAGAAATTCCCAGCCAAGAGTTTTGATCACCTCCTTGGTCGTTTTCGCCGTATGAGGTTTGGGCGTTGTCTTGAGCAACAGAACTTCTTTCTTATTGACCAGTTCTGGCTGCTTTGACGCAGTGCATCTGAAATCCGTTGTAACTAACAAGTAGACCTCGGCTGTGATGATTTCCCACTATCGAGACATTAGTATTGGATTATACCAGCGCTGGTCCACCAGACATGCAGCATCACCTTCTGTTGATGTGGGGTTTGGCAGAAACTGATCCACGAGACGACCAATGATGTTTATCTTCCAATTATTGTAGAGCACCCATTTCTCGTCACATGTCAATATCCGTTCCAGAAATGATGCTTGTTTTGACGTGACAGCAATGAAGCGCAGATGGTGAGACGCTGGAGCCTTTCTTCAATGAGTGCGGAACCCACTTGCTCAGCTTCCATGTTTTCCCAAGCGTATGCAGATACAATCGAATGGTTTCATCAGATACTCCAAACCTTTGTGGAAGCCCTTGGCAGGTGTGACATGATTACTGTTCGATTCTTTCAGCGTGGCTTCATCGACACTTGATGGAAACCCACAAGTGGATTGTCTTCGAGACCCACATCGCCGAACGCGAATCAGACGAACCACTTTGCTGTGCGCTCATTCACCGATGCCTGTTCAAATGCCGAGTATATTTTACAAGCAGCTTTTGCAGGGTTGTTGCCCAATTGGAACTCATAAAGCAAACACGGCCGCATTACCTCCCTCGACACTGGCATGTTCACGTTACGTATGTACTTCCTACAGAACTGCTTTCACGTCCGTCGTGCTGAACACAATGACAGGTTTGATGAGAATGTAAAAAACAACATTGCGTCATCACAGCACGAATTATAACAGCAGCTCGTTGAATATGTTGTTTCTCTAAATGGGCACGAATTTATTTGTTTCCCTGTAACAGCTATGATTATACATACCAGACACTAAAAAATTCTGATGTATAGCAATAAAAAAAATGTTTCAAAACCTTGATAAGTCTAAATTCTAATAGCATTTTTGTTAAAATATGAAGTTACATCGTAAATAGCAGTAGGTTTTCGCAACTTGCGAGAAGAAAACCAGCACAGGTTAAACCCTACAGATAAGAATACTTTGGAAATACTATAGAATTACCCGCATATTATGCGTACATTCAAAGGAATGGAAGTTTTTTTTTTTTTTTTTTTTTAAAAAAAAAGAAAGAAAATGTAATAATCTCTCATTCTGTCTTTTCGTTTTTTCTCTTCCTTTCCTGTTATTTCCCATTCTGCAGCTGTCAGTTTGACAGAATCTCGGTTTCTTGAATTCCCATTTTCATAATGCTTTGGGATTTTTTTGTGCTGCGAATGGGAGGATAGAGATAGGGGGAAAAACTTCCTCCTTCGAACCCCTAGCATCCTCGTGTCTCTCTTTGTTGAAAGTAAGGCAGAGGGAGCACGTACGAAATGAGAGAGGTAACTGGGATGGGGCGGCAGCTCCTCATACGAAGACTGCGTGTTGTTGTATTTTCATTTTGTCTGTGTATGTAATCCCCATGTAATATAAATCTGACAGGTGGGCTCCAATGTAATTGGATGCAATCACTTTGCAATTTTTCAAGTCCGTTTCTCTCTGTAGAATAACTGTCAGCAGCCGCTTTTGAATGGAAGAAGCCTCCTCTTCTTGTGATGGCACTCGCCCTTGACAACTCTAATATGACAGAGCTTTTTCCTTGTTTCCCCCCATTTCTTCTATTCATTTCTCTCTTTATTTGTCTTCCGCATGAGTTTTCCTTTCCACTTTCACATTTTGCATAACTAATGTATGTGCACATGCTTTTTGCAAACCAATATAAAAGGAAGATTCCTTCAGAACTTCGGATAAGTGTGTGAATGTTGTACTAGTCTAAAAATTCTCAGTATTATACTTTAATTCTGAAGTAGAGAAACAAGTACTGGTAGTCCTTCCGTAGAATTACAACCACCAAATCTCTACAAAGTAATTTCAAAATATTTGAAATGTTTTACATTAAAATTTCGGAATCTGAGGCGTGTCGAAAAGTTCACCATATTTGAAAAAAAAAAAAAAAGTGTTTGAGAAAATTGCGTCCAAATATGGTGAACTTTTCAGAAACGGTCAGATTTCCGTTGTTGTTACAGTGAAAGTAACAGTCCTAACCCAAGACAAGATATTTTGCGATAAACTACCTACAAGTGATTACTCATAGCAGGCGTATTCTCAAATAGTTCGTCGTACTTTTTGAGAACTTTTTTGTTTTACTTTTATAGGTTTTACGATGAAACCCATATAACTGAAAAGAACCGAAAATAATAATGGGAAATCGTCACGCGCTTTTATCATTATGGCTCAACTGAATCGATTTTTTTTATCGTTGTGCTTTTGTATTGGTAGAACGTTTTGAAGCATTCAGCAAGTCATTTACGAAGGTTATTTTCTTTCAAGATACATATGTTGTAATACTTTCGAGTCCAGGTGTACTCAGTAAACAAGATGCCGAATAAAACGCACATCATTTAGCGACGTTTAGCTCCAGAGAAAAAATTTCAATAAACATTTTTGGAAACCTGGTGTAAAAGAACATATTCCAAGTATGACGTATTTTGTTGATTTTGTAAGAAGAACATTAGATGTGACAATCGTGGATTGAGCCAGCTGATTGGTCATTCAGAGACGAAGGTTCATGTTTGTTTCGCAGATTAAAGGATTATTAGATGGAACACAGATTCCCCAAGCGTTCCTCTTGTTCCATCTGTGGATGTTGATGATGATGCAGATAAATGGCGAATTCTCCAATGTGAAAATGTTCCCCAAGATTGGTACTGTTCTGAGGTTAGTGGTGATGTGGTCTGTAAGAGAGTAGATGGTACTGGAGTAGAATTTTCTCGCTGAAAAATAATGAAAGCGAAACAAAATATCCCACATTAGTAATCCTTGTAAAAGCTGTTTTAATTATACCTCACGGTAATGCTGATGTAGAACGAGGCTTCTCTCAAACTTCAAATTTCCTGTCAGATACAAGAATTAAACTCTCACAGCAAATGGTTAGTGCCTTACAGTTAACAAAAGGTGTTTTGAAACAACATGGTAATAACTAATAATGTTCATGAAGTTCTTATTTCCAAAGATTTATTGAAAAAGGCATCAAATACTCATTAGAACAGGAGAAAAGTATGGAGACTGAATTAAAGAGAAAGAAAAAGAAGAATCCAGAAGGAACGTGAAAGAAGAGTTGGAGGAAAAGCGGAGAGAGCTTGAACAGAAGACACTACGGAAGGAAAGAGAAATCACTGCAAAAACAAGAAGTGGTAACAAATATGAATGTGTACAAGAATTTAATAGAAGCAGCCAATGCAAAAATCAAAGACTCGTTGAAGAAAAGGTCAGTGGCGTCTCGTGGGCTTGAAAGTTAGTAGTTCACAACCAGTGATTCCGCCAGACCCCCTTTTCGGGGGTGTCAGTCCCCAAATTATCGAGCGTATCCCAAATATGAATTTTTACGGTAAAAAATAATAGAAACCGTGCAAAATTCCAGTTACACCCCCCCAATTTTTATTTAAAACCCCCAAAACTGAAAGTCCTGGCAGAATCTCTGCTACAAAGAGCAACAAAGAAAGTACGAGAACAAGAAACACATCGTTCGATAGCCTGAAACCATTTCTCAATGTGTTAAGTCGAAAATAGAACTACAGATCTCCATAACTTACTTACACTATATACTAAGTTAAGAAAAAAGAGGAACTCCACACAGAAATAAGTAGTAGGACTGGTAAGGAATCATCTCGCTTTTTGACGTACCGTATGCAGGTTCGAAAGCTCGACGGTGCAGCGATGAATGTATCTCAGAGCAGTTTTAGACGAGAGTATACAATTGAAAATTGTCTTTCACAGTAAATACATACACAAAATAATAATTATAATAATAAGAAGAAATTAAATATATCCTTCTTACCTTTATTTGAATATGAAGTCCATTCTTCTGTTTTTCTGGGAAGCAAACTTATCTATAACTCTTTGGTTGAAGTCCTGCATTTTCCTTAGCAACTGCTTTTCAATGGATAGCATTGCCAATGCGCTGAGACGATCTTGTGTCATCGTATTTCTTAGAAAAGTCTTAATACGCTTTAATGTTGAAAAACATCTTTCTGCTTCTGAAGTGGACATCAAAATTGTTACCATGATTTTGAGGAGTTTCGTAGAACCTGTTCGAGTCCACTGGGAATCCCCTTCAAACAACAGGCAGGGAAAACAAAACAATGCCATTTTTACGTCACATTCTGTAAGCCACTTGTGCTTTTTGTACCAATCACTATTAAAACTGCGACGATATGTACGAACTTTACCTTTCACTTCCTGATTCCGAGTTAGGTTCGGCTAATGAGGACCCAAAGTTTTAATTTCGAGTATTCAGATTCTGTCAACTTATTAAAAGACACCGATTGCAATCTATGAACCGAATTCATATTGATGGCAGTAACGCACTACGCACCAGTACACTAAACACACTGAAACAATACTCCTATACTTCGACACAGCTTAACAACACACTTCATTCAAACGTGGAAAAAACACTCATTCAAATCGGTGTTCAATATTATAAAGTACCTCACTAAAGTAGGCAATGTTTTCTCTCTTCCTTATATGGTATCTGAGGACTGTGATTGTTGAACAGAAATTATATTAATCAACTTCTTGTAGCACAAAAAATTACGATATATCTCACAAAATAAAAGAAACTCACAATATCACTCTTCAGATCTCGTATTTTGGCGCTTTTAAGTATGAGGGGGTTAGGAGTAGCCTCTTTGCCCTAATTGCTTCCTTAAAGATAGTTAAGCGCAAAAGATTTAGAGTTTATTATGCAATGGAATGTGTTGAAAAATACATGTTTTATAAAATGCCTCCTTTTCTCTTAATAAATCTTTAATGACGAAACGAACAAATCAGTTCCGAAAATCCCTTCAATCTCTCGCACGACACACTAAAAAAAAGGGTTTATTGTTTACGCAATGTTGCAAACTGCTTGATACTGTTCATTAGCTCTTCGTTTATTACTGATATTGGAACTCAAACAATTTTGTGTAAATAGAGATGCAACATTATGTTATTTAAGCGTTTAATATATTCATCCATAAACGATTTATTGTGTATATTGCGAATTTGGTATGTAATGAACGTTTATCGTTGCTTCTGCCGGAAGATTTGATTATATTTTAAACACGAGAACAGGTGGAAAAGTCAAGGAGAGTTAGCAACAGTGCTCAGCCCTGTTCTTCTGCTATCTTCGTTCACTCTAGGGTTATGCACGCCAAGGTCCCATATACACAATGTTATAAGTTAGGCCTAACACCAGTTAAGCGCATATGGGGCAACGCGTTCACAAACGAAATGTGAACTGGAAACAAATTGGAGAGTAATAACAACTTGATAAACGAACTTTATACCTATGCCTAGTGTAACAATTTAAAATGTGGTGTGTTTTTAAATCTTTCGATAAGAAACACAATCTGAAACGAAAATAATAATAATTCTAAAATAGTTGGCAGTTCACGTGCTCCTGTGAACGTTGATACGCGACGTCACTGGAAAAGGTATATAAAGGGTGTGCAGATAAGCCAGATTAGGCTATAGAGGCAGCTTGTAAGAAAGTGGAGGAAAATACTTCAGCTTTGCAAGATATTAGAAACGAGCAAAAGGAAGTTAAAAAAAGGGTAAAGAACTATGATTACTTCTGTGCAGCCCAAACAAACAAACAAACAAAAAGTTAAAAAAAGACACTAGTGTATATAAAAGTATAGTGAAAATAGTATATAATAAGCAATAATGTGTTCAGAACCTTCGTTTAGTACACAGTAGTGTTTTATGGATTAGGGTTTTAACTGGAACTTGACAAGTGTTTTGAAAATAAGTGTTTCAAAAATACTCTTACCTAGTACTAGTCCTACTTTTCATTGAAAACAAAATCCTACTTTTCCTACCTTTTGGACCCTGAAATTGGATCCCATGCCTATCATAATTGTAAAGAACAGTTGCGTACTTTGTTACGGAAGAGAGTAAAACATTTCCGAAATCTTGGAATCTATTCCCCCCCTTCAAAGTTGTCAGAATTTCTGTACACCTGTATAAACGACATTGGAGTAATATTTTGACATCACAAGCTATGCACAAAATATCTGTCTTTTTCTTTCTTTTCGTAATTAGGACATTAAGATTCCTCCAGTGAAGGAACATTTCCTGTATGAGTATCTTCTTCGCCCGTATTATCTCCCTAATATGTTTAATGTCTTTTCTAACAGTTTCAGTTAAATGTCTTGATTATTTTTTGATAATGTTCTTAATGTGCCTTCATTAATTATTAAAATTCTTTATGATGCGTTGTATTAATTATCACTTTTATTAAAAGGGAGATTCACTTTTAGGATAGAATCATTAAAGTACTTAGGTCATCAGATAGTTTCGCAATATTTTATGAAGCATAATCAGAAGTCATCAGGAAGGGGAAAAATCACTAAAAGCACGCAGATTATTATGCAGTTTCACGATGTTTTGTGACACGTCATCAGGAGTCTTCTGGAAAGTGAAATGTGACTGGAGTGTCTTCCTTTATTGCTTATTTGATGCAGTAATCTGTGTCCTTTTCTTCTTTTTGAATTATTTATGTTTGTTTTGTTTTTTTCTTTTTAATAATTGGAGAATTCTAGTTTTAAAGTCCATTTATTTTCATATATGAATTTCCTTCTTGTATTGTCATTACTGATCAGATCATCATGTAAATATTAGATTCCATGGTATTTTTCACTGTATGAATTAGATAAGTTTCTTCTTCTACTAAAAACTTGAATTGCGTAAGCAGGAAGTTCTACTAGATTAAAGTAGGGTATAGTACCTTTGTATTCTATCATGTTATATTGTAACGGATTTTTTTATAAATAAATCAAATTGTGAGGTTGAAAAGATGTACCAGAACTGATGGACAATAGTTAAGGATGGCTATTATTTTTTCTGAGGAAACTTAATAGTATGTACCCTATTTGACTTTGTGGATGTACTAGTAAAGGATGAATAGAGTAAGGTAAGGGAATTTTTGCTTTTTTAAAAGCATTGAAAAGATTTTTACGTCTTTCATCATATTTTTTACATTCGAAGAGGAGATGATTGGCATCTTCTAAAGAATTGTCATTTACACAATCACAGTTTGGAGAATCTGTAAGATTAATTTTGAATAGATGAGCGTTGGTCGTTATATGTTGAGACTTGAGAGCGTAATCTGTTGATGAGGACTATTACTTGACGACATGATTTTGATCTGTAAAACCATGGTTTGTGTTTTTCTAATTGAATATGAGACTTCTGTCATATAAGAAAAAGAATAACTTCTTTATGTTAATTAGTTACTAGGATATGATTTGCCAAAAGTAGTACAGCATACCACGTTTTGAGCTTCAATAATTATCAACAATGAACTTTAAGAAGGAATATTTCGGTAGTTTTTTTTGTGGGGACGGGGTATTAAAATACGGGTCACTTAAATTTCCACAAAGAGTTCATAGAAAAATAATTACCAAAATCTGTTACTTCAGTGGTACATCGGCCTGAGCCAAAGTTACCTAAAGGCTTTTAACAAAATTCAAAATTGACTGGTACATGACTTACCTTGCCTCAGTTGAGATGGAAAGGGTGTTTCGAAAAACACCTAGAGTAACTGAAGAAATAACGAAACATGTTCTAGACAGCGTTGCAGTTTATTCTATGTTCTACTCGGTGTGCGTTTTCTTTCAACAGTAGACACCCCCACCCCACCCCACACACACTTTTTCCTCCTCTATTCCCTTCGCTAGAAACGTATACACATCTAGAAATTCGGATATACAATGTTTCCAAAATAAGACATATTTTGATATGAAAGAACTATCCAATCAGGTAGGAGATTCCTGATAGTGTTCTCCGGACACCAGGAAGAGGATCCGCAAAGTGACAGTGCTGCGCGAATACTTGAATATGATTCGCTGTGAATATAAACTTCTCATTTTAAAACAGTTATAAATAATTACTAATAGTTGTAAGCCGATGAAATTAAAAATAATGCTCTTCTTAATTCAGCCCTGGGCTAAGTAGAATCGCTTAGCCTGCCTCAATCACCCCTCCTCCAAGTTTCGGGTGCTAGATGGTCTTCTGATAGCTTTCCAATGATTGCTCCTTTCCACGAAGATTTAAATATTACGATATTGATCTTCCATGATGAGGAATAGTAAGATACATATTTCATCAACCGTTACGTAGTAAATTATGGTGGGATGTTGAGAGATCTTTAGAATTAAGGTTAATTATAAAATGCTCTCAGAGAAGTACTGATGATACATTTCTCGAGTGTTTTAGATTTAATGGATTCCCTTATACATGACCATATATTAACGACGCTACCTTAATTTCGCGTTTTTAAGATCGTCAGGAATGCTACGTAGCTTGACCGCAAATGCCATAATTTGGACAATACATTAACCGCTTACTTCATCGCTCTGGCTTTTCCTTGTCTCCTCAGCTGGTTTTGTTTCTTTTTGTGGGTAGTAGATTCCATCACACGGCTCAGTTGCAAAGGCATCTCTGCTTGAGTGTGTGTTATGCTGCGTTTACCACGAAAACAAAAGAAAGTCAAAGGAGGGTTGTAAATCTTCCTTTTATCTGGTAGAACCTCATTCCTTGCACGGTTGACCTGGTCAGTATGCAGAAAAGGTATGACTTGGAATACTTTTCGTACTGGGGGGAAAAAAATGTTAAAAATGCTACTCATCAACTATTTTGAACTGAACACTCTTCAAATTGTGTATCTGTTGTAGTATTTAATTTTGTTCTCTTCAATCTCAAAATTTCCTTACTGTGGTTTTGCATGTTTTGACATATTCTACGTCTATGAACTATTAATTAAATGGCGAAGAATTATTTGGTATGTGTAATTATTAGCAGGTAATAATTTAACAATTTCGAATAATCGCCAGTAATTAAACGTTGTTATATTTGATACTGGCGTAGCATCGATTTGTTTAATGTGGAAGAATATGTTGGTATATTCCTACTACGTGCAAATTATTTTGGAAATGATATTACTGTTCTGGGTGTCTGAATAATCTGAATCTTCATCAGTGGAAGGATATTGATCACAAGAGGTGTACGAAAACCTCTCCACTTCTGTTCCGTTTCGAGGTCTTGAGATAACGTCATGTGCAGTCATGCCTTTTTTTTTTTCGTTATCTAAAATTTTCAAAATTGGCGATTCTTGTTTTATATCGCTAATTTTTGCTACAGAGAACTGGAATCTAAAGCGACAACATGCGATTTTTAAAAAAAATTGTTTTGGCGCGTAAGGCACAATTCAAGCTCTCCTTAGTAAGTATTCGTTTGCAGAATTGGAAGCCATGTTGAAAATAAACTTTCTACCCTTTTTTTATTTTCTCCCATACATTTTTAGTTTCCTTACCACAACTCATTAGTATACGTAAATATTACATCATGTATCTAATTCTAAAGTAACGAAAACTAAATCTCGTTTTCTTTTCTTGTTCTTCCATACTGCGATTACTTAGTCTACCCTTTCCAACTTGCGGACACGAAATTCGACCAGTTCACCAGTAAATCTACACACCCTGTGGCCACTGAGGCGGGACGCGCGTTGGAGACTGAAGACTGACTTGGACAGATTTTCTACTGACTCTCAGTTTACCAAAAGAATGGCGGAGTGGTACTTACCGTAAGATTGCTATTTTCCTCGGTGGCACGTCTTAGACTTGAGGCAATCTTAGTCTGTTGAGAGTTTAATCTGGACATTATATCAGTGATTGAATTAGTAAACGTAGCTTACATACATGTGTGAAAGCCAATTGAATGTGAATAATCTCGCCTGTATACTGATATTTCTTATCGACCAACCAGCAGTAAGTGAGAAATGTCAGTTGGAGTAAATTATATGCAGGAGAACTGTGCTAGGAATTATATGGAGGACAACTCCCCTCCTATTTTCCTCAAGTTAGGTGTGTTGTTCTGTGGTGTTTTATTTTCATGATCACAGATGTCACTTTTCGGGAAGTAGACAAACATTCTTGGAAGAATTCCCTTCGCAAAAAGTTTATTGGTGACAGGATTCTTTGGGGAAGAAGGAAAAGAAAAAGCAAGTTTTTAAAACACTTGGGCGACAGGGACCCATGTTAGATAGTAGTAGACGTAGTTAAAGAGAAGCCTACGGACGAAATTATTGAAGGTTGGTTGTTAGTTCTTTATTTATTGATAGTCGTTAGCGTCTATCTAGATGTGGTTGAGGAACACATTTTTAAGTTTCTCTTCCCTTTGTCAGTCGCATGTAGTGCCAACTACCTGACGGTCGGGAGCTGGAGTATTGTCACCTCACTTATCAAGTGAAGATACTGCGTGTTTCACCTCTATGGGGCATCAAGACAACCTGTAATAGCCGTAAAAAGGTGAGGGGTGGGATAGAGAAGAATAGCTTTTCCCTTTCTCATCTGACTTTAAAGAACAGCTAGTGTCTCATGCACACACACACACATAGCAAAAGTGTTGCGTGGCAACATGTTATGTCTGTGGGAAGATGGTTTGATTTGGTGTTATTTTAGAAGAGTAAATTCTTAAACTGGAGGTGGTCGTAGTTAATTAACGAAGTCAGTCGCATTTTTGCATAGCGTAGAAACATTCTAAGTAGTTAATTCCGGCGCTTTCGCTTAATTTATGTTTGAAGACCTTCCTTGGTGTCGTAAATTTAAGCAATTTGGTCATACAACATTGTGTATATAGAGTGGTTCCCAAATACTGTATATAGACAAATTCCTGACACCGAAACAAGAACTAAAGTTATCTTGTTTGTGTGTCCTATTTTGCTTCGGTTTCGAGATAGAGAAATTCGAACTGGGAGACCAAAATGAACTCTCGTTGAAAATAAAATTAATATTTCACGATAAAACTACGCTTAAAAGTAAAATGTGGTTTTCAAGAGTTCGTTTGGCGCAGAACAGTGGGTTAAAATTAGAAGTTAAAACACGTCATCATCGTGTTGCCGATGTTACCAGCTTCGTATAACATTTTTTGTTAAATAGCACTATATCGATTTATTGGATGGATTGGGTAATCCCTATCGATGATAAACATCGTATGCGCAGTACAGAACGCAGTGTGGGAAGCTGTGAAAAATATACAAGATGGAACGCTTAAAATGTCGCTTTTCCCCTTTAACCTAGTGTATAATATTCAGTTTGTAACACTACAGTCTGTGCTTCACATATAGTGTTTATCCAATAAACGGACGTAGTATCATTAATATACGTATGTCCGAATGGCGACAATGACGTCCCGATGACTGCATATCAACTCTGTATTGATAAGGATCAACTCGTTAAAACTAAATTTGTGTAATGCATCCTTTCTGATTTATTGTAAGGAGTCTCTTTTTGACTCCAAGCTGGGACCCGTTTATTTAAAAAACGAAAGGGAATTAACTTTCAAAGTTTATCCATGGAATCACTCTGTATATCTACTTTCAGCGTATGTCCCCCTGTTTCTTTTCCAGTTGTTCTGGTTTTGTGATTATTCTTTTAACAGTATGAATATTTTCTTGACGTTAACCTTACAGTAAATACGTAGCCTTTTAGAGGAGTCAGAGTGAGAGTTCAAACACGGGACCCCTTGATTACAAGATAGCGAGTAGCAGGAAATATATTTTAAATACTATATTTTAAAGTAAATATAGTACCAGATCTTGATCTGGGTTTTACGGTAACTCACATATTTCGATGTACTTGAATGTCAACTACGTGTTTTTGAATGCTTTTTTTGTAGAAATCAGCATCGGAAGAAAATTGAACAAGTTTCGTAAACTGTATTTTATATAGGCCAGTCTAGTACCTTTGGACTTCGTTCGGCCCGTCACGATTCGCCCTTTAACCACTAAAATCCACACCCATGCCCCTGACGGGACTCGAACCCGGGACCTTCGAGTCGTTGGCCAACCACCGTAGACCACACGATTACCCGGTTGGCTGAACAAGTTCGCGTGAACGTGAAGAAAGAAATATGGTCTTCTGGATCTTAATGTGTGTAAAAGAGCAAATAATGGTGCGGCCTATGTTAAACATGATTATGTTTATGCAGAATAAAAGTTTCTGACAGTTATTTTGACGAAGTAGCAGTGAAAATACTGTAATATAAACTTTGAAAGGAACCATTCAAAATTTACTGGCGGAGGGTTGTAAAAAACCGAACGCAAAATTTGTAACGTATTCGTTGGTCTATCACGATTTTACTGTCAGTAATTTGGCCAGAAAGATAAAGTGCGTTAGTAGTAAGTGATGTCTTCCTCTTTTAATTTCTAGAAAGTCTATGAGAAGTTGTATTGAAATTGTCACTTCTTTTATAAGGCTGATGTGCTTGTGTGTATATGTAGCAATGGTAAACTTAGTAGTGCCAGTTATTTATTGATCAGCAACAGAATTGGAATGTTTCCTGTTGCGCAGAAAAATGTCAACGTTCATTTATTTTATTTTTTCAAATACGGCGTCCAAAATATTTCATGACAATCTGAAATACCGGTACGTATTTCAGAAACTACAATAGTATGTATTTTATTTGCCAAATGTATTTGGAATCGTTGTAAAGAAGTGTTACAAAATAAGTTTTATTATCACATTTCATTTTAGTGATAGTGTTTTCTTTAAATTATACATATTGGAATTAATGGATTTTTTTTTAACAAAATAATTTTTAGGAAGCTACTAAAAAATCAAGTCGAAAAGAAGTATTTTTTCCTTGTCAGGAAAGAACTGAAACCAAAGATTGAAGTCATGGATTTTTGTTTCTTTTTCTGTATAGTGCTGTATTGTAAAATATAAATAAAGCTCGCATTGACGGTATTTGAGTTAAAGACGGGCGGCCACAAATTGAGTAACCCTGGGAGCATTCAACTGGCAATTAGTAGCTTCGTAAAAGCATTAGGGTTGCAGAAATAAACCTGCATTATCCGTCTGTTTGCCTGTCGGTTTATTTTCCTTGTAGCAAAAGACTCGATTGAAGCAGACAGGCTGAACATTGTCTGTTCGTAGATTCTGTGATCAAATTTCTTTTAGCCCAGTGGGAAAGGAATTCCCTATCTTCCACTCCGTTGCCACATGGGATCATAGATGCGTAACTGAGTGGTTATCTTTCGATTTTGGTTTGCAGTAATTCACTCTGACAGATTCAGAAGCCGCAGGCCCACCTTTGTGACTTACATTCTACGATCAGTCAGTACTTGCGGCTCTTTTATTTCATTCTCCAAAGATGAACAACAATGGGGGAAGGGGGTGTTCGGAAAGTAAAAGATAAGAATAACAATACTAATCCTATTTAATACGAATAGTTGTTTTCCACTATTTTGAATTGATCCGGAGGAAAAATCTATGTTAAATCAACACGATTTGGTCTCTGGTGGTTCATTTTGCAATGTCTGTGCAAATCGAATAGATGTGACGGCCAGTAAATCCTTGTAGGTTAGAGCATGACAGCGTGCACTCTTCACGTTACGGTCGGTATAATGGGAGAGGGATCTTTCCTCCTTCTAATTTGTTTCACTAAAATTACTTGTAATGATGTTAACATGAAGTTGCCAGCAAATTAAAGTGCCTTTTGTTTGTGTATGAACTGCTGCCAAAATATTGAAAGCGCATGTGTTTTCTGTATTTTGAGCATCCTTATGGCCACAAGAATATCAGAAACGTTTTGAGATAGATTTGGTATCAATGAATTATACAATTTAAACTATACAGTTGGTATAAATAAATACATATTCCATGATGGATGCAATATTGTAAAGCTCTTGTGGTCCGATTATCGTATTAATTTCTTTAATAGTTCGTCCGAGCTGCTACTATCTTCAGCGTTGTAAGCAGATACCAAAAATAAATAAATAATTTAAAAAGGATTTAAAAGAAACACCCCTTTTTAAGATGGACTAAAAAGTAAAATAATAATAAATTGAATTAATCTTATGAATCGGAAAATAAAAGCGTAGGTGCTCTTAGATATTATGATAAAGTAAACAAAAGCACCCACGCTTTTATTTTCCGATTCATAAGATTAATTCAATTTATTATATTTTACTTTTTAGTCCATCTTAAATAAATGATGTTGTTTTTAATCCTTTTAAATTATTATTGTTATTTATAATGAATATTAAACTTCCTGCAAGATATGCAACCCACATTTCACAAAATCGTTGCGGCTTTGAGTGCATTTAAGGATAATTTTAATTAATGAATTACAGTTAATTGGATTATTTTGCCGTGTATCTAATGATTGAATATTGTATTGTCATCGGAAGCAAGCAAGTTTACAAAATTTCAAAGAAATTGAATGATGAGAAGTGAGTTAAAATAAATCACAAGATTTGTACCAGAGATTATTACAGAGCAAGTTAATATAAAGCGTGTAAAAAAACACACCCGTACATTACACTGTATGCATCACTGGAAAATAGTTTTCTATTTAAGCATAATTCGTAAGAGTATTGTGTTATTGTATTTACACCTTGATGAGTAGTGTCGTTCCTGTACTAAACAGTACCAAGCCAGCATTTCGCAAGTACAGCCTAGCTTTAACTCTGTTAGTTTGAATATGTTTGATTGATTGTATACTGTTTTGAGAGTTCGTAAATATAAAATAACCACGTTAGCATGATGCTTAATTGCCAAATGGTAGAATTTTATTTGGTTATCCCATTATGAAAATCCTATTCCAATAAATTTATGAGGTTATATACGAGTTATTTATATTTCGAAAATTTAGCGAAATTCACCGGAAAACTTAGGGTACCTTAGGCACATTCTCTGATGATTTTAGTTGTACTTGCGTTGCGAGAACGTTTTAATAAGTATCCTAATGTTACTTAAATTTTGTTTATATCCGCACGGTATTTGTGAAAACTGTTACAATCCTTGTTAGATATCTCGTATGACCCTACATGGGAGATCTGTTTAGTACGTTTACGACTCGGTTAAAACAACTGCATCTTTTGTTCGATTTTTGTCTTACGTGTTTATGCTTTGTAGTTCTGATGTCAAAAGTTATGCTTGCTTTAGATTGGTTACTAATGTCCTTATCTTTGCTTTAGCAATGTTATGTGCAGTTGGATATTTGCAGTGATGTAACTGTCTTGTGTTGTCTTATATGTGGATTTCTTTTGTGCAAGTACGGGTAATGTCAATGAAGAAGAGTATCTTGGGTAGCAACAGTTCCAATAAAATCTAATATATACGTAAAACTCTGGTAAACTTTATTTTTATATGGGCCAGTTTAGTAACTTTGGACTTCGGTCCGTCACAATTCGCCTTTAACTGCTAAAATCCATGCCCCTGCCGGGACTCGAACCCCGGACCTTCGAGCCGATGGCCTACCGCCGCAGACAGCTCGACTGGCTCCAATATACAGTATATCTGTTTTGTCTTCTGTGGCATGTCGTCATACCAAGTTGTAGCTATCTTCGCAGCACTATTATTCCTTGTACTACATTCTTGATTTTAGAAGCTAATATCATCCTACCATGGTCCATCCCTCATATATTTTACACTAATTTTAAATGAGTCGTAAACGTATCAACATAGATATCTCATGCGAAGTATCTGACAAGGATTAAAACTTAGTTTCCCTAAATACCGCGCGAATATAAAGAAAATTTACCTAACACCATAATATTAGTTTATATTTTAACGGTAGAATACTCGATGTGTCCCGCTTACTTGTGATTGTCGTAACCACTAGGAAAATAACCTAAATTTACATTGTAGCAGTCTTGCAACTTTGCTGAGATTAATTTTTATCAACTTGACGAACATCTGGAAGTTTGCTGCGTAAGTCAAATAAGGTGGGAAATTCCAAACGTCAGCGTACCGAATGAACATAAAAGTTCACAATGTTTATTTTCTGGATTCATTAATTTAATACGGATAAACATAACATCGTATTTAATTTAAACTTAATACAAGTTTACGCGAATACGCATTGCAGATTACCCATAACGCTTTAATGAATGTGATGTGGCTATCGGAGATGTATAAAAAATACTCTAGTATTGAAGTTAGATAATGTAAGCTTCTATTCCATTTTCTGTGCTCTTTCATTTTCTATACCGAACAAACGAATGGAACTCACTCTATGTTTTGGTGTGTGCGTATACTCTCTTACGTACAGAAGCCATCTTGTACGCGCAAAAAAGCTTTTTGGGGTGCCTTTCACTCTCATCTAATGGCTTGCGAGGAGAGGAGATCAGCAGCCCCCAACGTTTCGCCTGAATTCACCAAACCGCAAGAAGAGCCTCAGAAAATGCTACATGACAAATGAGCATCGCTAGGTTTGCGTTTTCTCTCTCTTCCTCATCCTTTTATTCGAAATCATGGACGTGGAAGGAGAGACAAATGGCTGAAGGTTAACGATGATACTGGGCCTTGAGCCCCGATACCAGTCCAGGATAAATTTGAGCCTTTAATGAGTGTTTTTGTGCAAAGAGTAGAGGATTAAAGGGGGAGAGAACCAGTGTTTAGGAGTTCGAATGAGAGGATAATACTGAAAGTATTCGCTGCTGGAAACTATAGGGTGTGCTAGGTAGTTTTTCTTTCTGCTGCTGGTATTTTAATAAAAGCTAAAAAGTAAGTCAATAATTTTGCATTGAAGACTTTCATCAATGCTTGTTGACTGTCGTTACTTAGAACTGAGATTTAATACATGTCCTGAAGTGGAGTTGTAACGGGGCTTCTCTCTATTTCTATAATAATCACCAAATGGCCCTTATGCGGTCGCTATGCGATCCCAATTTTACAGATTTCAATTAAACTAAGATAACTGAGTCTCAGGGTCGAGTTGGGTTCTTCTCATAGATGTCTGAAAATATCTCTTTACTAACTAACATACCTAGCGTGCCCCAAATCTACACAGTAGTGGGTCTACACTTCAAACTATTAGTAGAGAACTTTATCCACAGTCACTGCATTGCTTTGCAGCTTCCTATCTGAGACCATAGACAAGCTCTTCACCACGTCTAACTACCCAAAAGATAATCGTAGGCGACAAGAAAAAAATGTTTATTTAAACATAGATTTAAGCATAATTTTCCCTCTACAAGAGTTTCCCACCCTGTGATGACTATCCATCTGGAGTACATACAACTTTATAATCTTTCATTGCACCATCATCTTTTGAACTACTTTTCAACAAATTAAAATCATGTGCCGATAATCTACAACAAAAAATAATAATTTAATTCATGACGAAAAAGAAAAAGTTAGTTAGTTCGATTTTACATAAGAAAAGTAGCGACATCTGTTGAGCAGCTCTACTAACTTCAATAACCATCTTAATGAAATATAGGGGTTCAAACATTCTAATTAGATCAGTCCACATTAAAACATACTTAAATACATTAAATAAAATATAAAACCATATTTCAATTCAATCTTGTCTTTTAAACAAACTAATTAATGCCCTTTTCAAATACAGGGTCATATCAGAGTGAGGTAGTGAGTTGAAGGTGTACAAAGAATATTCTAAATTGGGTTGATTTAATGGCATTGTAGTAACCCTTTTTTATTCATACTTGTGATTGTAACATAATTGGCTCTGGATCATTTGATTCTGAACTAGGTTCTTTTATTTGCATTGCCAGGAACCCACAGTTGAATGTACTGAATTGTGTATTTTATGACATTGTTTGAATGTCAGCAGAATAAGATTTTGTACTTGACTGCTAGAACGTGTGGATTTGTATCACAAAATACATGAAAATTGTTGTGTAGACTCTTTCCATCAATACCGAGCTCTGACAGTGAATCGTTAATGTTGCGCACTTCACATTGCACTGGAGAGGCACGCGACTTCGAGACCTGCTACCAGACATGGTTTCTTCTTCTGTTTTAAGGAAGCGAATGATGGATGGTACCTCGAATAAAAACATTTATCTTACTAACCGGTAAAGATGTAAGACGACTCAGACTCTTTGTAATTGAAACCCAAATGTTGCAGTAGGCTGACATTTCTTCCAATAATGATCTTGCTTTTTTCATGGGATGACTAAAACTTTTGAGAACAACTGTAGTGTAGCTTGAGTCCGTTTGCAGATTATAGGAAGTCAGCGCATCAACGACTTAAATTGCCATCAAATTTATTTCGTGCCTCCATTTAAAAATAAATATCAGTTTATAGCATCAAATTGTTGAATCTAAGGAATGCTGGAATGTTGTTTTTATTACGGAAACTTTAAAGAGAAAAAGCGTAAATAAATTCAAATTAAGTGGGATGAATATTAAAGGACGATTATGAGCAAAGTTGGGGGAAACTTTTGGGTAATGGAAATAAAAATTCTTAAAGTAATAATTAGCAGGAAATTAATGAGTACATAATGTGGACAGTATTTATTGATTCTTGAGAGAGAAAGAAAGAAAGAAGTTGTTTGTGCAGTAGAGAAGAAAATATTTCAAAGTTCTGTTACAACATTAATAAATAACCATTTTATTCGTACTTCAGTTGATTTTCCTGCTCTTCGGATGCAAATTCTGGTTTGTTAATATATATTTAGCCTTCTTACCCTCTTTTCGCTTCTAAACTTCCGTAAAAGATAGATTTCCAGAATATGTATTGACAACTGTGGTACTGGTTACGAATGTACTTGTTACTACTGATGTATAAACTAGGAGCTCTCAGCGTTTGACTGCGAGCACCGCATCGCCCACACATATTACTAAGTGTGCGAGCACCATGAAATTGTATGTTTTTAAACTTCCATGTATAGGTAAATATAATAAACTCGCAAGGTTAATAAAATTCTTTATTTAATATTACTCAGAATTTTAGTGATGTCCAAAGAGAAGGCGCTTGTATTTATAAGTAAACGGTCCTGACGATGTGAGTCAGTTTATTGTGTTCGTGCTACGATCGTTTTCGAACATAGCAACGTGTTTGAGAGAAACATCTGCAGTATGGGGAAGTGTTCCGTATCTTCTCATCCCTAAATAGTTCTTCGGCACTGTACATGTAAACCCTCATTGAATCTGTTCAGATTATTATTATTGTTTGTTTGTTTTTAATGGACGTCCGTAAGAACAACAGTGTGTTGTCTCTTTCTCGGATGTTATTGCTTACACAAGTACCTCAGTTTGAGGGATGGCGTAGACAAGTTTAGGATACATTTGTGACCTTATCTCCCCCTCAGTTTTAAGGATTATGGAATTCATTCACGGCGCCACAGAGTTAAGAATATTTTATTTTCAAATAAATATTTCAGCTTGCAGATTTCCAATTCAAGTTCGGCACGAGCAGTCATATTATTGTCTTCCATTATCTTGAATTGCCTGGTACTCTGGTAGGGTCATACACAATTTTAAACAACTATTAAATACGAAAATTATCAAACTTGTTCAAAAGACCTTGAGTTACTAGCTGGACAATTTCAGGACAATCATACTGGGCTCAGTCAAATCTCGAAAATGTATATGCGAGTTCTGGGAAATGTTGGAGTTCATTTTTTCGTGCCATCGCAAAGAATATTTCTAATTTTAACCGAAATGAAAATAGATTAATAATTTCTTTCATTTCACAGATGTTTTGTTCACCTTGGAGTTTAGTCGCTCAGATGCTGAAAGAGAGAAACTATGAAAATAATGTTGAAATCGTCCTCAAATCTAAAAAAATTATTGCATAGCCATTTGGGGGAATATTTACTCTGATTTCTTCGAATACTTTCCATTCCCTTGTACACGTAAGAGAATAGCCACGACTTAATCAACACAGGTCCGCATGAAGGATTAATTCTTAAAATGCGGCCGATAATTCATGCTAGAAGACTTCCAGCAGACGTTTGTTCAAATTTTTTGCAATAAAAAACTAAAGTAATTTTAGTCAGTTTTCAAGTGTTCTAAAATTTCAGGGGAAGATATCGAATGACTAGCTAGGTCTCCAATATGAATTAAACAATGATAGTGAATGAAAACAGGAAATTGTAAATAATTTCTCAGCTATGCTCTTATTAGCTTTGGAGTGATATTTTGGGGTGCATCACATGTTAGTGTAAGTACTTTTCGTAAACAAAAGATTATTTATTAGAATTCTCTTTAACATGAGCCCGAGGTCATCATGTAAAAATCACGGGTGCAGAAAATGTTTGGACCCCTGAAATTTCCGAGATAGGGATCCTAAAACTAGTGGTTGCTGGTAAGTATCAACATACTACCTGTTTGGGTAGAATTACAAAGATTTTATCCTGGTGATATTCGGAATCAACAACCGGAAATGTAAATCGAACACGGTTTAAGCACCGAAGATGGGTGAACTAAAAGAAAATTTACAGAAGAAATGACGCGGTTAAAAGGATATGGAGTTCGTGAATATTGTAAAGGTGCAAGTAATGCCGTCTGGTATTGATGTACAATAAAGCAGAAAAGGCGGTAAAGAAGAGGGAGCTTTTGCAGTAGCAGAAGGTAATTTAGATCGGGAATTAGGGTTAAGGTTTACTTTATGTACTCCAAACGTCAACCACCTTATCGATCAATGTTACACGCTCTACACCACTCGTTTTCAAAAACTTTATCACTGACACCTCCACACTCTCAACCCGAAATGGAAGTATACAAAAAAATGTACAACCACACGACAATAATCAAAATAGGCACTCCAGTAGATTCGGAGACTGATATAGTAGCATACGGAGGAATACTAATGGCGTCACACTGATCTGATGTTTTATAGCTTTTCCATTCTTTTACTGTTTATAAGTTAAGCTTCAGCGTGTTAGATTAGAAAAGTCAAGTTCGATTATTTTTAATTTACGCAGTTTATCGCGCAGCCGCTCTGGCCTGCGCTGTGCTACCAGTTGTCATTGTAACACCTGATAATACGCTGTAGTCTATTTGACTTAGCCAATGACGAAGAAATTCTGTAAATCGCTTATGCATCGCCATTGTTGTGTTATCTAAGATTTTTAGCTTCCGGGAAATTAATTGGCGCCTTAAATATTTGTTTGTTTGTTGGCTCAAATTTCCCCCGAGTCTGGCTCGCCGGATCGGACATATTCTGCACCCCTGGTAAAAATGTGTTCAGATCTAAACCAATTCTAACATATTTACAAGAGCGTAATATTTGCAAAGAAAAATAGTATCTTATTTACTTATGCGACATTTAACCCCTAACATACATGGCAAAATGGAAACATATTTGTAGAAAGACAATTTCACTACTACTTATTCTACTGTTTGTGTACTAGATTGTGTAATGAACTACCCAATCGCCTGAAGAGTATTGAAAATGTTAATAAATTGAAGCTAATTGTTAGTAAATAAGGGTTACTATGTTGTCAGTGATTGAGTAATCCTCCTATAATATGTAATAATTTAAAGTGATGTTTGTTAATAGTACTAGTTTTAAAAATAAATATCCTGTCTATGTGTAGAGACATTGACGAGTATTATGTATCACAGGCCAGGACCTGTATGTATTACACAGATGACAACGAATTTTGATTTGATATATGGATATCATTGGAGATTTTGAATTTTGATATCATTGTTTATTTGGAAGTTCTCTATTAATTGGAAATGTCTTGACCCTTAATTGTTTCTGAGAGCGGTAAAACCATTAAAATAACTTCTAGAGAGTACCGTACTTTATTACCCTATTTCCGTACTATACGTGACAGTTGCTTCTATGATGATCGTACTCGCATGACGAGAGCACGTGGTATAAACAAAACATAATTACATATAAACGTTCCATGGAACTTTTATGAAAATTCGCTTATCTATTTTGATATCATTGGATATTTGGAAGTTCGTAATGTTAATGTAAATGTCTTGACCCGTAATTGTTCGTGTTGTCATATTAAAAAGGAAAATGTGAACCTGAAGAAAATTTCAGTATATCATTGCTATTGTAAATATGCGCTGTTAGTTAGTTGTGGAGATTTATCGCCTTTCGGCAATAGTGACTCAGGCCGGGATAGGGTTGGGAGAAGGAGTCGAAGTCGGGTCAGGACCAAAATTTAATGTACCATCCCGATATTTTGCCTGCTAACAAAAAAACGGTCAGAATTGTCTGCTGCTGGGATCGAACCTAGGATCTCCCGAATCCGAAGGCAATGCTCCACCAACTATTAGTGTCCAATTAACTGTTTACACGTTGAAACGTTCGCGGTCCGACAGGTTCGGAATTGTTTTTGATCTGGCTTAATTATGATTGTTTGATTTGGTATTAATAGTTCTCTTCAGGTAATGACCAAAAGTCACTTTTCTTTTTTTAACTTTCCGCCCCCCCCCCCTCATTTACTGAAAGAGTTGAAGAGTAGAAATTTGAAGTAGAAGCGCAGGTGACGTTGAAATCGTAGCATTGGTATTTGTATAACAGAAGCGCAGTAAATATTGTCAATATGCTGCAATCTTTAGCATTGATGCAGACACCAATGGTGGCCTGAACACTCAGTACGAGTCAATGTTGGTCGTGAATTTATTTTAAATGACATAAAATGTTGATACACAAATAGCCATTATAAGTACTTAAAAGAGAAGGCGCTGCAAAATTGAACAAAATGTGTTTGATGCGAACGAAATGTGCGTGGTTCGTTTATAAAACTGATTTACCGAATTTATAGGTGAATTGCCGTATTCGCAAAGAGAAGTGAAAACTTTCAACTAAACAATACTGTACATAACATACAAAACAAGCCTTTTACAGCTCTTGTGTGCTTCCACCCTTCTACCGTGGAGCTTGTACAATGAAGAAACAAAACGCACATTTTCGTGTAATTGAAACAATAGAAGTGTAAGAACGTAAGAGCACCTTTCATTATGCAAGGGTCCCCCAAATTGATTCCATTAACTACGATGTATCGGAGGAAACTAGCGTCATTTGCCACCAAGGGTAACGTCGCTTTCACTGCTGCAGTTTGAAACTCCCTCCCCTTATCCCCGAATCACACGCACACAGAATAGAGAAAGTGGCTCTTTCATCAACGCTCTGTTGGAAGTAAAGACTCTTGCGCCGCCACTACGATACGACTTCCCTCTGACGACTGAAGTTTGGAACTATACTCTCCTTCTCTTCCTGGCTCACCGGTAGAAGAAATTACTTGAAACTGGTGTTTCAGTGTTTTCTTCCCACTCAACACTAGTTGGAAAGACATCACTCCAGCAAAATATCCACGAGGGAGATTTCGAGCCTATTGGCCATTCATGTTTTCTTTTGTCTCTCCCCCCTGCCGCAGCACATTTTCACACATTTGAATACACAGCATTTTGTAGTGTACAGTAACAAGATATAAATCCTTATACCTTCTGTAAATGATCCGTGTCATTATGAGGTGATCTGAAATTGTATTAACTGGTGGAAATTCAGCTAAGGAATAGTAAATGCGATATATAATATTGGATTAAGAACTTTTTGTTAGTATATGTGACTATTTCGTTTTCAACCTATATGATAAAATTTTCCAAAATGTTAGTTGTGGAATCTTTAATACAACCTCCACCACATAATACTATTTATTAATACTTCACAACATTTGAAAAATCTTCGTGTTGGCAAGATCAGGATAAACTTTCTTAGAGCTGTAAAAGCAGATATGAGTCCATTAAGAATGTAGTATTCTTGTATGATAAGTTTTTTTAATCAGCTGAAGTAGGTTCAGAAAGCAGAATATGTTACAGCTCTGTGCAGATGGATTTTTATATTTTTGCAATGGTTTGTCATTCATATTCATTGTTCGGAACTATTACAGCTTTGTATACTGTTATAGTAAAGTTCTGCAATTAAGTTTGAAGAGCATATTTCTCGTAATCATTCCTTTTATTCTTTTTCTTTGTTTTTTCAAGTGCTTATAAGACATCCCTTTTTCTGATTGTACCCTCAAAATAAAAATAAACCACCTTATTCTTCCTCTTAAGCAATCCAAACAGCTTTGCTATCCTGAAGGTTTCATAAGGAAGATGGAATATGTTAGATAACCCAAAATTAGTAGCTCGTAGGGTCAAATTTTGTAACCAGGCATTCATTCCTTGGTTAAATGAAGGAGTCATGTTTGTTTCATAAGAGTGGTTCAACGATGTGGATTTGCATACCGGATAGACAGAATTTAAGCTGTAAATGTAAGATTTACTCGGAGACAGCATTAGAAATTACTTTAAATCAAAGAACTTGAAATAATTATAACATTTTCATTTCGATCAAGTTCAGGAGGCATACAATCTGTATAGTCTACACAAAATTATCTGCCGTTAGCTTAATCCAGAATTCTGGAGACTCGTTTTCTTACTGCCACACGTAAGAAAGCAGTCAGGCTTAAAGTTCTTATTACAAGTTCTTTATCTGCTTTCCAACTTATTTAATCGCACGTTTACTGATTGATTTCGGAACTGAATTATACTGGTGCCAGTTCATGCCGTCAAATGAAATTTGTTACAGTAGTCACTTGAGTTCTCACCTGAATCGAACCTGGTATACTGTGACCCAGCAAGTTTTCATCTGTTCGGAGAGTCACGCGTGTCAAAGTATTCCAACAAGACTGTTCACACAAACTGTGGTGTCATTACTAACACTTTTTTTTTATCTAACTTTATTTCTTTATTTTAATCTTTTGGTGGTATATAGCGACGAGACCTCGCGTATGGTTCTGTTCGGGTGAAATGAAAATGTTGAGATTTTTACAGCACGAACTTCTGTTTTTATAGGAAATGTGTCAAGCAAAAATTATGTCCCCTCGGCTTTTATTACATCGTTTCTTCGTGAGGAGCGGGGAAAAATATCTTATAATGGCTGATGTTCTAATTTCTCTTTCTATTTTTTAAAGTTCCTTTTGTTCTATATTTCCCTTGTTTCTCATCCTAGCGCAAACAATATAATCTTCGTTCATTTTCGCTCATCTTTGCTTCATTAATATTGCAACGTACTTCATAGTGGCCAAGTCTTCTGGTGGAATTTAATAAGGGGGAGTATTGCAATGTTTTTGTGTTCTCTCTCTCTCGGCAACCACAAAGGAAAAACCACTGGAGAGGTGGTGTGTTAAGGAGGGGAGGAGTTGGAAGCCCCTTCCATCCACCTTCTGTGATAAGAAAAGGGGGCCGCGCACGGGTAATGTTCAGGATGATAAAACATTGGGCCTCATTTAACGTAGGCACTCAGCGATAACCCGACCACCGCCTGCAAAGAGCATCTCTTTCTCTCTCTCCCATCCAACTTAAAGCGATAGTTGGTCCGTGTGTTAAGCACAGCGAAGCAGCATCACGTCCTTATCGAACACCAGAGAGGCTGCAGAAAGGGATAGGATAGAATAGGATAGCAAGCAAGAAAGGGCATTATGAAGGAGCGGAGAAAAACATACACACTGGAGAGAAATTGGCAGTGAAGAGGAGGGAGAAGATACCGAAGGAGAAAGAATGCAGATGATGCAGTATCGTTCAGTGATTATAAACTACATAATCTCTTAAGAGTACCTCCTCGAGTAGTCACTGTTCAATTTACATAATACCGTTTTAGTGTTGAGATCCTACATCCCTAAGTTCATTTTAGTGTTTGTCACGTCGATGTTTAATTTTGCACGTTTCGGATGCGAAGGAGCTTCTTCCGAGGAAACCTACTGGGGCAAATTACAAACTGTTCAGGTGGACTTGTCGAAGAAATTGCCGGCTTTGTTGTTTATTACAAATAAAATCGCTTTGTATTTATAACTGAAACCGTTTGCGAAATTGTGGATGAGCAATTGAAAAAACACAATTTTCCAACTGCCAGTGGACAGTGTATTGCTTACCATTTTCTTGTATTGGTACTACGACTGTTAACTTTTGATCACAATATTAAGAATTTCTGTGAAGTTCATCATAGAAAAGTGTGAGTAGTTTCTTCTTAAACCCTCTTGACACTAATTTTCTGTCCCGAGATGTTGTCTCCGCGGACCACAGGTTGAGAAATGCTGTTCTAGAAGATACAATTTTACCACCATGAGAATTGAAAATGAATTTTTAGGCCTGCTATACCTTGTAGAAGCGTTCATTGACCAAAAAAAAGTTTGATTTCAGCAGTGTATTTGTTTTGGATAAATGAAAGTTACAGAAAGGCTTCATTCAAAACTTATTTCTGCTGATTTATACTACGCCGAATTTTCGTTGTGAGTATTTGGAAGTTTATCCTTCATATAACA
This sequence comes from Lepisma saccharinum, assembly GCA_022664845.1. Classification (NCBI taxonomy): domain Eukaryota; kingdom Metazoa; phylum Arthropoda; class Insecta; order Zygentoma; family Lepismatidae; genus Lepisma; species Lepisma saccharinum. Next base: position 21,365 of record JAGDQP010003934.1, on the reverse strand, counting down.
GTGGTTTAGGTTGGGTCCATTTAGTTCTCTGTGGAACGAGATAGTCATTTATCTCCTGTCAGGAGCTACTCCCAGGTGACGCTGCAGTTAGCGCGATGAGGTTGTTTCCTCTTCCGAGTTGTCATAATCTTTAAAGGACGAAAAGTGACTCTTTCTTGTTCTTTTGCACCCGCAAATAGATTTGAGTTATTTGTTCTACGCAATAGGTGAAAGAATAGGACAAGCGGCTATATTGCAATATCCTTTTCGGACAATAACTATTATTATTATTATTATTACTGGATCAGCATACAATAATCTGAACATGCTACCGCCAAAACTGAGTTGATTCCATATGTAGGGAGAGAGAGAGAGAGAGAGAGATGTTTGTTTTTGAAACTCGTAGAATTTCATTAGCGGTCGTACTGATGAATGTTTTGCCTTGCAATTAGAAAATAATTTTGAATTTTAAACATATCCGAAGTACATGATCAAGCATAATAATCTTCCGCTTTTGAAAGTTAAACATCACGAAATCATCATTGATACAGTGGAAACTTTTATTTAATCAGAGAGGGATGTTGTTTAAGTCCTGTTTCTTCATCTGTACCTCTGTCGTCCTTGACATGCACTTTCAAAAGCGCGAGATTATTCTGCAGGATCATGTATAAATTCCAATATTATGCATAGATATACGTGTGTTCGTGAATGTTGTGCTTTGTAATTTCTAAAAAGTACCTTTGAATTTTAAATATAGACAAGTGTGTTTTTATTCATAGTTTCACGACAAAAGTACTACTAGGAAGTTTCAAAACATTTCTTAGCATCAGGATGTTATTGCTATAAAGCTGGTTCAAAGTGCAAGGTAACAACAGCCTGACAGTGACTGAATCCTTTTTAGTTTTCTTTTGAACTTCTTGCGGAGTTTGCATATACATTCGTTGCGTTAGGTTGCTGATATCCCGAAATTAATTTTTGAGTGTTTTTCGTACTAGTGTAGGAATGTCTAAAGAATTTTTTGTACAAGGTAGGTTCAATAAATAAGGTAACTGTCAATTTCTGAACGTACCTGTGTGAGTAGAAATCCAGAAATACAGCCAGACACACAAGGATACTAACTTTTTCCAATAACTTCCAAATTTGTTCAAGTACAGTGGTGAAATCCCGGTTTAACTCGGTCCGATTCACTGTGGATTGATATTGAACGCGGTACAAAGTATGTCTCCCCCCAAAAAGTCTTCAATAAAACGATTTTTTAAAGTGTATTAACAAACTGCATAAAGGGATTATGCATTACAATCTATAGACTCCGTGCTAGTGATGAGTGAAAATAGTCACTGTGAAGGAAATATGACGATCACTTCCGCGAGTGAATTTCTTGTTATACTGTGATTCACAGCGATCACTCTTTAAAGCCTCGATATTTCCTTTGTCCACAGACAATTGCGTCCAGTCGAGTTTCTATTGTACTTGTTCCACCGGGTAATCAATACGATTCCGTCGGAAAAAAATTAGGTGGCAAGACTGTTCAGCCAAGTGATGTACTCTTGCATGTTCTCGATAGTCTGAAAGTTTTTTTTTTTTTTTGTATGTTTGTTTAGGATCTCTGAGAGATAGTATCCAACTGGGCGCCATGTCCGTGCTATACTGAGGGTGTTCCAAAACCTCCCATTGGAAATTGGCATTGTGGAATCGAATAAGTTGAGCAGTGTGCAGTCTTGCATTGTCGTGCTAGAGAACACCATCCTCTTACAGTGTCCGTGGTCACTTCAGCGGACAGTCAATCGCAGTCTGTCCATAGTATATCAAGACCATTCAGCCGTCACAGTCGTGCCGTGGGGAAGGATCGTTATCTACATTTTTGTTTCCGGGGCATTGCACCGTTTCGATACACCTACACTACGTCACGGTAAATCGCAGTCAGTTTGCTTTCCGTGGTATGCAAAAACCAAATGACACTTCGGACCTCCGTTGGACCAGATTTCCAGACGTCCCATCGTTTTTTTCACTGTCCCACTTTGAAGATCTTTCACGGTGTTGCGCCCTGTCGGTTCTCAGCAGTACTATAATTCAGTACCTGCAACAGATCAAAATTATAAGCTATGTTAGTATCCTTGCTCTCGGTTGTATACACCTTGTTACTTATTGAACACTTCTTGTGATAACATCTAGTTGGTGTTGCGAAAATATTTTATAGTGTTGAGGACAAGGCCTTGAGTCGCTTAAAACCCGGTTGGGAGTTAGAATACTTACGATATGGATCTACTGATCCAAGGAAGTACGGTGAAATCCATACTTCGAATCATGACTAGAGCGCGGAAAAAGGTATTTTGTATATTGATGGAATTTCGCGAATTCTGTAGCTATCTGTATTTAAAGTATGGCTAGAGCCGGTTCTATGATAAGATTTTGTTTGTCACATCCATGTTTAAGGTTATATAGAGAGAATGAAACCCGGATCGTTATGCACTTACTTACTAGAACTTAGTTAAAAGTAGAAAACTGCATGTTTGGTTTTAGTTCCTTCTTAACTTTCGTGATCTGTGCAAAAGCAGCAGATTCTCGTTCTAACCGTGGCCTAGAAACAGTTTTTTTTGTCTCCATTTTTTTAAAAGATAGGGCCTTTAAACAACTTTAGCTCAAACCGGATGAATGATGATGGAAGAATTTGTGGAAGGAAGAAAGTGGATGAAACTGGAGCATCCCGAAGAGAAAAAGCACACTGTGTTTGTTCATCACAAAGCCCATATGTCATGAGCCGGGATTGAACTGAAAACCCCACGCACCAGAAGTAAACGCTCTACCACTGAGCCACGATGGCCTCCTGTGGTTCCTGTTCAAAATAATGAAACAATTCATCCACAGCCAATTTTTTGTTGTATTGTATTTACAGATATGCAAGCTGCATTTGATATTAACAGCATTGGTGAACTGTTAAAGTATAAAACCCCTGTTCTGTTAAAATTGCCCTCCGAATTAGTATGTTTAATTTGGCCCACAGAAACATACATGTTTCCAAAATGGGGGCGAGACAGCGCATAAACACAAGTTGATTTTGGTGTGCTCCTTAAAACCGATGAACTTTAGTATGAGGCAGGGTGTCATTCTGAATTGATTGAGTTCATAGCTGCATAAAATTTGTCTGAAATCTTGTTGGGGACGGAAGTAATCACCTCCTCCCCATGCGTGTTGGTAGAAATGTTGTTAAAAAAAAAAAAACAAAAAAAAAAACGCGTGGACCAGAGCATTGACGTGCTGTTTTTTATCTTGACTAAAACCATTTTATGTGTTAATGTTACGTTGGCTACAAGTACGATCGAAGTCTCGTTAGTTAACTTTATAAATAAAAAGAGTCAGGAGTCTGAATTTTTTCTAAGGGGATAATTATTTTTATTCTAGATTCTATTACAGCGTTGTTGTTTTTTGTTTTTTATAAATAATTCTTCGGTTACTATGTTCAGGGAATAAATACATTTAGCAACGCAGCTCACCTATCCCCGTCCGTTATTCGGTCCATAGCTCTCCCTTGACTGCACGCAGCACGGTTTATTGCTGACTAGATTTTGTATTGATTTCCACGAATGTTACATATATTAATAATGAAGGTGGTTCTTCAATACGTACGGCAAACCCAGGTGATCAAATGTCAATTAAACTATTTTAAAATTATAACTCAGTGTGTGTCCTAAGGTTACCAAAGAACCGCGTGCAAAGATGAGTCAGTCGCGAAGAGCTAGCCGAGAAGTGCTGCGTTGCGTTGCTAAACGTCTTCCCTGTATATTGTGTAAAAAATAATTCGGAAAACTGCAGTAGCGTTATTGTGCAGTTTCTGCATTGACTAGAAACTGGTGTGTGATTTAATGAACATATTCGTATGTATACTGAACCTTTCTATGATAATCTTGTAGGACTAAATGATGATCGAGTACATTTTAAAATAAAATACTAACATGCATTTTTCTTTCTCTTTTATAGGTGAGTCTTGGTGAAAGATTAATTGCAGTCCTGCTGAAGATAGTTTGTATAGTTTTGTAAGTATATTTTCAGCACAAAACTCGAAAATAAGAATGATCAGTTAAGTTTTTCTGTGAGCTTTATTTTCCCTCATTCTTACGCAATAAAAGGCCCCTTCCACCGCTATTCACAGGAAATGGACTATTCATTTTCACTTTATAGCGTACTTATATCGCCCTCAAGAAGATATTTTACACACATCATTTTTTAAAGTCAATATGCTTGTAAAATGTTCTTCATAGTTTTTTTCTCTCTCTCTCATATGGTATGTTCTGAAAATGGACGTGTTTTGTACGTCCAGTAGGAGAATAAAAACAAGAAATAGACGAAATTTTGTGTATGTGTGTTTTTGCGCGTGGTTGGAGAGTTTTTTTTTTTTTCTTCCTTTCTCGGTTGATGTCGATAAATTTTCATTCGTTCCACAGTTCCACATTTGCTGTCAGTTTCGCTACCCCGTTCTCATTTTCCTGTCTCTTCTACACAGTTTTGTTTTTCTCTCTCGCCTTTTTTTCTCCCTGCTTTTTTATGTGTAGGAGAAACTACGGATGAGTGTTCACTGTCGAACAGTCTTGATTCTTTTTACTACTCATTCGAGCTTTTACAATGTCAGTAACGAAGCTTCGCCCCTTTCTGTCAGGACAACAGTGCAGGTCGAGTGGGGAAATTTAGTTACTCTTAGTAAGGTTTGGTTTTGACTATACTGGATGTCATGTAATTTAGCCCAAGAGTTAAAATAAATACATTCCATTAAATACCGTAAAACTGAAATTTTGTACATAGGTGGAGTATTGAATATTGAACAACATACTAAAACTCCCCATGCGTCCAACGTTGCTTATCACAGTACAATCCAAGAAAGACGTAAATCACTAAATTTGCCTAGGAATTTGTCAAAACTCGCCTTTACCTTCGATTAAATAGAGTAAAGCTGAAATTTGGTACGTCCCCATGCCACTTGATTTCTACAGTACAAGAAAGATACAAGTCACACAAAGTACCATAACATTTATAAAGTACTAATCATTTCGGCATTTTTAAACTAGGAAACGTTTTTAACATCTTCCACATGACCCTTTTTTTTTAAGAGGTTGTAATTCATCATCTGTATATTTCCGAGTTTTTGGCGAGGCTTGGAGCCTGAGCCTTCCATTCTCATCAACTAACAGATTCGCCAAATGTTCGTACGACATCATAGTCACGTTTTCTTTAAGATGACTAGTTCCCCTGACTTGTCCATGGCTTTAATAATGTCTCTTCTCGATTTTAGTTTGTCTCTGTTGTAGGATCAGCTTTGGTTTACTCTTCCTTTTAAGAAGTTACTTTTTCTTTAGATGACCAGCATGTTCTCGTAAACAGTGAACGGATTTGTCTTGTTCCATATGATTTCCCTTTGATTTTACGAGACCATACTGTATTTCGATAAATTTGTTTTTATCATGTAGTGCCCTCTGACAATACCTGTCCAGGCGCTGCCTGAAGTGTTGCACGCCCTGTATGAGGGTCAAAGTTTTCGGTTTAGATGTGGAGCAGAACGAAAATCCCTACTTAAAGACTTCTATCTTGTGTAGTCAAATTCTTCTTTGGCAGGTTATATATGTGGGATTCATGCCTTTGGATGTTCTTACTTCTGGTTGTGCGTCTTTTCCTCTTTCCATGCAACTTGTGGGAGTTGTTGGCTTAAAATAGCTTTCATTTCTTCTAAGGTTTCGTTTGAGTGTAAAACAGTTTTCTCTGTTCAGGATGTTTTGTTGGTCCTGAAAGGGCCGATGGTTTACATGCAGATTCCAGTATTTTTTTTTTCCCGCAAGGTTTCCAACAGGTCTTCTATGGTGTCACTCCTGGTCTGGGTGGCGGTGTCTGCTTGACCCTTTGGAGTGTTCTTTACCTCTTGTGAATAGGTGTTTCGTGTTTTTGGAATCTTGTTGATTGCTTGTAGCTTCCTCTTCAGGACCACTTTCTTTGTTGCCTCTAAATCAAAGCGTACTTCGCTCTCTTCCAACGTGAGTTTCTGCTCTTCTTCCAACTTTGGTACTAATTGTCTGTAGCGGTTGGTGAGCTTCTCGTTGACACTTATTTCCGCTCTCAGTAATTAGTTGTGATGTTCGCCTCGATTCCTCGAAATTGGCTAATGCTTTGGTGAACTTATATTCAAGTCAGGTTTCTGCAGTCTTATTAAGGGTGTAAGATTGGATATGTCTGGTATCTCACATCCTCATATCACTTTTCTGATCTCTGGCTCATAGTGCTGGGCAAAGTCCCGTTTATATAGCAGTTTGCGCAGTATTCTGAAGCATTCTCCATGGAAGTCCGTGGAAATTTCTGCTTCAAGTGTGCTCATGTTGTATACTAAAAAGTATAGAATACAGTATCGCTTTATAGGCAAGGTTTTGTTTTTGTACTTAGAAGTACAAGTATATAAAGCACCGATTTTTCCAGTGGAATACTACCCAAACTATGAGAACGAAATAATTCAGAATTCCTGGAAGGAAATCAAGAGAGAATATTAGAGAGAGCTAACACAAGTAACTTTCATTCAGAATAATCGACCATGTTCAACACTTACCTAAGAAAGAACCCAACATAGTTAACAGCATATCAAAATACGTAAGCTAAAAACAAGAGAATTATCACTGGCAAACATGAAATTGCCCGTTTTAGGGGCCTAAACCCATGATTATACCAAAGAGATAAAACATAAGTGGAGAAAAGCACGAGATTTATCAATTGAAGAATGGTATTACAGAATTCATAGAAGCTGGATACTGTAAAAGAAACCGAGGGAGTAATTAAGAACCTCAATACCGAACAAAAAAAAGTTAGGTGACCGCAAAGTTAAACATTCCAAACCAAGCAAAATAATTGAAAAAGAAAATCTAAGACCAATCAGTGAAACAAATTAATCTAACACTAGAGTTTAAAGCGATAAAATAGACAACGGATAAACTCGCACAACGTCCATAAATACGAGAAGAAAGAATAATAATAATAATAAAATGTCCTAGATAGTGAACAAGCACGATTAATTGGCAGCCACACAGCAAACCTGTGTATACAAATTTTGTACATACAGTGGAGGTTGATCCACTAGTCATTAATGAGATAGCGGATGTAAGGGAAGACGCTATAAAGCTGGAGAATATGTTCGTTGGTGAGAATGGTCCAGACTCCAAGCCTCACCCAAAACTCGGAAATCTATTGATGGTTAATTACAACCTCTCACATCATATTGTAAGCCGAATTAAGGTGGAAGAATATTAAAAACCTTTCCTAGTTTAAAAATACTGAAACGGTGAGTCCTTTATAAATATTACGATACTTCGTGACTTGTGCCTTTCTTGTACTGTACTGTGGAAATCAGTTGTTGGAGGCATGGGGAGTTTTAGTATGTTGTTCAGTATGCAGTACTCTAGTTATGGCCAAACTTCAGCTTTACGGCATTTAATCGTGGGTTAAAACCTATCTTTCCTGGACTAATAATTTCTGTTGGTTGTATTCCTTCGTACACCCAAAAAGATTTCTGATATAATGCAAATTGATATTGTAATTAATAAATCGAATAAATTTAATCTGAATTCTTGGTTCCAGGATCTGGATCTTCGGTATCCTTTGTTTCGGGATTCGAATCCACTGTTGTAAGATCAAGACTCGAATCAAGGATTTGTTTAGAAGAAACTGATCTTTGGTTCTGAAATGCTGTCCGGAATCTGGATTTAGGTTCTGGTCACAAATTCATTATTCCATTGAAGTTGTGGAACGAAGCGTTTGTCATTCGGAAGATTTTGTCAAGAAAGCTGGTCTCGATTTAAATCGAGGTGCCATATCAATATTTTCGTAGAGAATTAATCAAATAAAGACCAGGCAAGATTTTTATTCTAGCAATTAATCAAAAAATGATTTGTATATACAAACAAATTATTCATGCTACTGCAGTGCTACTACGTCCGTCGGTGTGTTTTCCTCCACTAAAACAAAGGGAAACAGTTTGAATCAAATATTTTAGTCTCAACGGACAGCACTATGATGATCCGACACTCTGACGCCTTACTTAGGGTTGTGGCATCATTCAAAAATAAATGCCGTGAGTTAAAAATAAATCGATGAGTTAGTATTGTGCCGGACTGATTTGTCTCTCTCAAGCATAATGACAAATCACAGTGCTCGGCATTTTCCGTTAGACTGGAAACAGTGGAAAGTAACCGAATGTGATCTGTTTTCATGTTTCCATCCAGACATACAATCACTTGTTTTCTAAATTCACTCATAAGTTTCCTGATTGTCTCGATCAGTTCCTTTTGACAAACGATTTCTGGACAACAGCTGAAGCATGAAGGTCAGCCGAAACAAAATCCTTAACATTTTGTCAGGCAACGAATGTTTTGTTAAAATAATCATCCGAAAAGAAAGGCTAAAATAAGCACTAAAGAAACAATATAACGGGTAATTTGCACTTGACATCACAGAGCAGAAAAATGGGTAGTGAGTACTGTGGAACGCGCAGCTCGCGCTGTAATGAAACGTTCATGATCTCAAGTAAGAATTCTAGAGAAAGTAAATATGTTTCATGATTTCTATAATCAAAGATCTATGACCAGAGTTTATACTTGATTCTAATATCCGGAACCGTGTACTCAGTTCTAAGTTTCGGATCCGGGTGGTGAGGACCCGGATCGAAGAGATCATCCATAGTCTATCCCGTAAACACTTGTAGGCATTGCGGTCTATCTTTTAACCGTTGGTTTCCTATAGAAAGTAACTGTGTGTGGAATTAAATGAAGTAATGCGTGCTTGTAATATTCCACGCAAATGATTCTTCTCTGTATAGCTTATTCGTAAACCTTAACACCAGTTATTTTTAAAATACTGTCAGTTTGAAACAACTTAATGGTCAAAGCAGCATTTGAGCCACCACGAGAAAAATGGCAGTTTCAACTCCACCTGAGGCTCCCACTCAAAATCATTTTAGTCCTTCGAGGGAAATGGGATTGTGTATGTAATCGTAACTTTATATGATGTCTTCACAATCCCATACCCTGGAAGATCAGCTTGTCTTGTGATGGCGTCAGTCACTCAGGTGTTCAGAAAATAGCATTTAAATAATACAGCCGAATTGACAGTACAAAAAAAATTGTAATTTCTTTTATTTTCAAGGTACGCTTTTCAGCTTTCATTAAGTTACGGAAACCAGTTCGAAGAAGATTAGTTCAATGGAAGGGGGATTAGTAGTAATCTTGTAGAGTAGTATCTCTACTTGAATTGCTATGGCATTTTCGCATGTTTGTTGTAGATAGAACTCACTGTAAAATGCGACCAAAATTGAATCTGTTTTGAATAGAAGCTGATATAGTGTCATAATATCTTGGTAATGACACTGATGTTGCTTTACCCCTTTACTGTCGAGACTTTGGTCTCTTTGTAAGATATCGATTCACCAATTCTCTGCTGTTTTTGTGCCCCTCCCCCCGTTCCTTCTACATCTGGAACACAAACACACACTGAAAACCCTTCCCATTACAGTGAAGAACGAAGCCAAGTAAATTACGCTACACTTGAAATTAATGGTTAATGGTTCGGTCCGAGAGGAAAGCCGGCCGGAGGGGTCTTTCTCTCTCTTTGCTGTTCGTTAATCGAGAGTTGTGTGTGGAAGTGGTCCGCCAGCTTCTGTCCAGCTTTAAACCCAAATGGCTCCTAAATCCTCTGTGGACCTCGAGTGAAATACGGGCTCACCAATGCGGGACTGGTCAGGCCGGCAGGCAGGAGAAAGGCCCCGGTGGAAGATTTACGTGACGGATAGCCAAGCTGACCCCAGGGAGACAAGAGGCTGGCTGGACCCACCCACTCCACATCTCTCTCTCTCTCTCTCTCTCTCACACACACACCTCGGTATACAGACGTCTCGCGCCAACTGTGCACCATTTTGGGGGGAAGGGGTTCAAGTAATTAATAGAAAGGACATATTGTGTTTTCATTTTTTTTTTTTTTTTAAATAAAAAAAATAGCATTTTGTGCGTCAGTGTTCATGGGAATGATTTTCCGGGAGTTAATTTTTATTGGTCTTGTAGATGATAAAGCATTACGGATTTCTTCATAAGGTATACTGTTGTCTTTTATATTAAGAAGGCGTGTTATTCGACCACAGATAATATTTTCAGATGTTTCATACATTCTGTCACGTTGGTTATTTCACCTTTTGATACGGAACACTAATATGCAAACTAGTTCTTTCCGTTCAGAGAAATGAGATAAGTGGGAAATATTTAGTCGTATCATTGAAGAACTCTTCACATGGACTTTAAGTTGAATTATTATGTGAATTGTAGAGGATTTTGATAATTTCAGTAATATTGATAGTCTGGTCTGTTCATCGAAGTAAAATGTTTTATGGTTGAGAATAAAGTATGTATATGAAATTACAATTAAGCGTGGATTTCCCTTAGTTTCAGCAATTCTCAGTTTCCTATAACAGATTATCAGTTGAAAGTCATTCACATCAAATTTACTGTTTGTTACGAACAGCAACAGTCTTTGTTTACCCATTTTCATTACATACATAAATTTTCGTGTAGAATTCTGTTTACATATAGTACTAATATATATATATTGATATAAAAAAAAGTTTTATATGGTATTCCTCGTACATTAGTCGGTGTAGCTCAACGGCTTTGTGACGCACGCTAGCAAAAGCAAACAAAGAATGTAATCGATTTTTCACAGTATAGCCTGAAGTGGATTATGCAGCAATGCAGGCACGTTATATGGATTGCTTGCATGCAGGATAGGTTCTAAGTTATTGATATAGTAATTTTAATAGTCTTTTTTTTTTTTACCTTTTTTTAAAAAAATAGTAAAAATCAATCTATTTTGTCAGAATCCCTAACGTATTACGGTGATCCTTGACGTTCTTTGAAAAGTGAAAGTTCGTAAAATTTCATAATTTTTCGCTTTATTACGTTTTTATGTATTCAATGTTCAGAAGTTAGCGTGATCTTTATTCTTCTTACATTGAAGTTCTCAATTTTTGCATGTACTGTACAAAAGTCAGGTGCAGAGGAACACATTGAAAGTCGAGGAATGAATACTCTGCTGTGCGGATCTGTGAGATATATCCGTGTTTCAGATACAGCAATTGCCCGTTTGACATTGAAACTTGTAACATATGTTGGGAACAACATACACTAATAAAAGTGAAACTAACAAGCAAAGGAGAGGGGGGGGGGGGGGCAATTATAGTTGAGTAGTACTAGAATATCTAAAAAAAAAAAAAAAAACAAAGCAGAAAATTACAGTATATTTCAGGTGTTCTCGAATATTTTTGGATAGGTGAAAGTTTGTTTCCAAGATCCTGTTGTAATGCTGGCCTGAAAAACTTAGTGTTTGTCTTACTGTCGATGATAATCTTGGGGCCGAGATTAAAAAGGAAGTTAACTTGACGCGTGTTATGGATTAGTATGCGCAAATTATTCTGTGAGATCGACCGACTTTGGCCTGAAAGTAATGGAAATTTCGTCGATCAAAATCTGCAGCCTTTCAGAGTTGATTTGGTATATATTATAGGAGAAAGCAGTTTCTTATTCTAGGTTTAGCACTATAGCTCCATTTTCTAATCTAAACTGGAATCAACATATATGACTTTGAATGTAGGTCAAACCAGAGAGGAAGAACAGCCCGAATTAGACTAGAAAATGTACGAGAGACAGGCTTTGTCATCCTCCAAAGCCAAAATATTTATCTCTACATGTAGTATCTTAAGCTGGACCGTAGCTGCTGCTGCTGCTCAGATCAAAGTCTGTGATCGGTTGTAGCTTCGAAAAAGCCATTTCTGACATGCCAGACACGAATGGTTTAAAAACACTAAATAGGTTGAATTGTATTATTGGCATGTAAAGAAATTTGGGACAGTTTTGTTTTCATCTTTCAAGTTACACAAATAACATCTGATGCACCTGACAATAGGAGGTAGGGTAGAAATTTGGCGAATTCAGGTAAAACTGGAGGCTAGGGAAAAGGAAGAAGTGGAGAAGAAAGCAGTGACCTACAGATGTGTCTCATCTGGCCTGCGTGGTCAGAACAAATTCTCTGAAGAGGTTAGGAACAAAGAACCCGAAAATACCAGGAAAAAAAATACCATTGTAAGATGAAGTTAATTTCTATTGCTTGCGCTTTATATATATCACAAACATCTACTTCTCGAAGATCCCTTCTAATATTGTCCTCCCAACGTCGTCTGTCTTCCTAACGGTCTCTTTCTTCTTTCCAACGAAGATGGAATAGTTTTACTCCCATCCGAGATACATGGCCTGCCCATCTTAGTCGTTGTGATTTCATTATTCTTATAACATCGGGTGAGTCGTACAGTCGGTGAAGTTCATCATACAGTTTCATAGGCATTCCAACCTTTCCATCCCATTTCTTCTTAGCATTTAACTTGAGATGACCCGCGAATCTGCATTAACCCCTGTTTGAAGTTTTAGTAAAAGAAAGAGAATGTCCTATGTGGTTACGCCACACTTGTACGTTGTCCTAGGAAATCAGTAATTACGGATTTTCGACTACATGTCTATTCAGAATTATGCTTATGCTGGTACCTTTCTGTGTTCTGTGTTGAGCGTTGCAAGAAAACCAATGATTTTCAGCAATTAGATCGCGTACTTAACCAGTGCCAGAAGTCTGTAGAAGAATGAATAGCAGTTGGTTCATTCCCATTATGATTCATATTTTTTTTTATTAGATTACGCGTTGTAAGATCCATTTGAATATGCTTATTTAGTTTCGTTTGTAAGAAAAAATGCGATTACATTTTTGTGTAAATAGAAGACTTTCATGCAGAATACTAATTGTTTCTGATCCTGTGGCCATTTTCTAAGTGCGGTGTGTAGAATACTTGAAGCAAGGTCTGTTATTGCTTTAATCTTAGAACTTTAATTATGAAAAAGCGATTCTGTAAAGTGGAAGATTAAAGTAGTGTTGATTGCAGTTGATACCATGTCCGACACATCCGACGAGTGATACATTTGTGAACAGATGTCACCTTCAATTTAAAAAAAAACTAAGGAAGGCATTATAACATTAGCAGGGGGGTTGTTTAAATGTGGTATTGTACTAGGTGAAAGGGTGTTGTGCTCCCTTTTTGTATTGTGAGGTGCTGCTTTCAAAGTCAATCAGATTTCCGGCATCATGCACGTACTATATATAGATAATCGTTATTGTGACGTCGCTCCCCCTTCCACCCATTGCTTTCCTTAACGCTTGCAGGCCCCATCATAATGTATTTTCCCCCTTCAGTTTTAATTTTTTAAGGCATGGAGACTTTATAATGCAATTTTACTCTATTCGGATGATTGTTTCATTTGCTGGGAAAGTACTATTTTTTTTGTTAGTGAGACAAGGAACATTTGGAGGCGACTGCTGTTCCAGCGATTCTCGTATTTTTTCACTTAAAAGATACTTAGTTCATACATAAACTTGACCTTTATTATTTATATTTTCGTTTTCAGTTATTTTTGTGAACTTCGTAGAAGTGACGTGAAGGAAGTGTGCCACAACCCATGTTGTATGAATTAATTAAATTGTACAGAATGAGCTGGAGAAACTTATTCACACTACACTCAGTACTGTGGAAAGACGGGAAATTCTGCAGCTGAAGCTATGTGGAAGCTGTGTGAACTCCCATCTACAATTAAATTTGAAATTTCTTAGTTGCAGAGAGGATTTGCTTTAACCAGTCCACCCGTATCCATGACCATTCATTGTTGCTTAATGTTGGCGTGTCTGTCCACATATTAAACTTGGACTCAGCGTTGGTGTTGCTTCTTTACATCTAGTTAGAAGTAATGGTGTGCTATTGTAGGACAAGGGAATAGTTGCTGCTGGAAGCAGATTCAAAGTTAGTTATGTAATAGATATCATTAGATACAGAAACCAGCAGAAGTTGAACTGATTGCACTGAATTCAACTATAGCTTGAAATCTGAAGGCTACTGAATATTAAAGATAACAGTATTACTAATTAAAAGGTACATAAAACAACCTAAAATCAATATTGAATATAAAAATAGAATTTATCCCTTTTTAAATCAGGGATAACCAAGAGGATTTTTTAAGGTATTTTCTTCTCTTGTCAGTATTTTATATATTTAAATTATATCCTTTCCTGGTGCTCCTCCTTCTCATCTCGTCATTATCATAGTTTTAGTGCGATTATGTTACTGATATTCTTCGACCAACGCCAATTGAAATGGGTCTGTTGCCAGGGAAACGGGGCGAAGGACTGCAAATGGCTGGGCCTCGGGGCCTTAACGAGGTATTAGAAGGAACGTAAACGTTTTTATGAAGCACTTAACTTGTCTTGGGCCAAATAGCTTTCGATTCAAGATCTTACTTTCTCGAACTGAACTTCCTTTTTTTTTTTTCTGATTTCTAATTCATGTGTTGTTTACTTTTCTTTATAAAGCAAGAACATTTGATTCAGATGAACAAATGTATGTTCATTTCGTATTGTATATTTATTTGGTCCGTTTGTATACAATGCTTGGCAGGCTCACAGATCGCCAAAGCAATTCAGAAACTGATTTGAAGGAGTAATTTCAAAGTCCATAGTGCCAGTAAATAATAAACGCTAATTTAGTAATTGTATCTAGTTTACTTACTTACTTACATTAAGACTACATTGCGGGTGTACTGATTCATTGAAAACACTCACTCCTTGCTGTACGCCAATTAAAGTCGCGGGCAATTGCTATTATCTTCGGATAGATTCCTTGAATTCAGTTTGTGTTGATCTACTATCCTGAATGAATATACATTGGAACCTACAGGTTGTCCAGAATTACTTTGCACTGGAAGACCTATTCGTGTTCCTATAGGAAGCCATCGAAATTGATCCGAAGAATGTTCAAATTGTCATTTCTTAACCCGCTTTTATTGAACCCAAACGTGTTTTTGAATTTTGTTTACGGTCTTTAGACATCTCAGGCGCAGGACGGAATAGGATGGGTGCAAGGATATTGGAAGGTATTCAAATAGGGCCTAGTTTGTAGGTACCATCCCGGAATTGCCCTGGTGTGACTGAGTAAAAATCTCAATCAGGATGGGTGACCGCTGGGATTGTACCCAGAGCCGTCCGATTGCTCTCTACAACTAAGCTACGGCCACTTGGTTTTAATCCTGTACATTCGGGACGACGGCCATGTCAGTTTAGCGATTTGCTAGATTATTGAACGTGAATTTAATTTCGGCCGGAATACCAAAGAAAAATTAGTACAGTACAGTGATATTTAAAATAAGTTGTGCATACATGTAATAAGTTGCTCTATGACAAGAACACATGAGCGTCAGCAAACGCCCGAATCCACTGAAAAAAAATACGAACGCTGGCGGCTCGATCGGTGTCAGATTACATAATGTGCCGAACCAAAGAATGCCGGATTGTAGAGCCCGTCCTGTATTTACTATTATGTTTCTAAAATATGTACTTTGTAATTTAAAGTGAGCTACTTTGGCACAGTATGGCAGTGCTTCATTCGGAATAGCCGTGCATGGAACTTTATCTGCGTGAATAACAAGATCATGCATGAGACATTTGCTCCTGTACGTGCCAGCTTTTTTGTTCAGATTACTAAACGAAGAATGTAGAGTAAGGCCATAGTGTGTACTTGGCGTCATCCAATATACCGAGATAGAAAGAGAAAGAAGGTACTAAATCCCAAAATAAACCTGTGACGTGTCACCAGATGTCACACTTTGACTCAGCACGACTGGAATGTTCTTTCTTCCTCCATCCTGATACATAGTTACTGTGTTTCTCTTCGCACATACCATTTCTTTCTGTTCGTCGTAACGACTGAATATTTCTCTCGTTCTCGTACTGCTGCTCTTCCTCGCGTATTAATGTGTTTAACTGACGAAGGAGAGGGAATTTGTGTGATAACAAAAGATAAATCTATAATGTCTGCGTGCGTTGCGAAGAAGAAGAAAAAAAGCGAAAAAGTAGCTTCAAATGAAAATCTTACCAAATTCTGGCTCCTTTTTTACTCCGAGTCTTAGGACTTATTTTATGAAATGGAATTCTGTGTGTCTCGTATTTCAAGAAATGCTTTAACAGAATACTGGTTCTTTCAGGAAGGACGGGAGAAAAGAGAGAGAGAGATTAGAGACGCAAAGAGGAAGAAGAGATGGAAAAGAAACCTTCCTTACCCATTTGCAAAAGTATAAGATGTCCTTGAGAATCCGTTTAAATCATGTCGAGAACTGCGGTCCCCTTAGCTGTCCGTAAATCTCCCTCCAACAGGAAAGGAGAAAAAAAAAAATGTAACTTCCCTTTTTTTCTTCAGCCTTTTGCTACGAATGGTAAGGATGGAAAGAAGAAAAGAAATTGCTTTTGAGCGCCTGGCTACTTCGCGACCCAGCGACGCCCTTGTATAGCGTGTCAGCACTATTGCAGGATATTTGTGTTATCTAGTTGCTGCTTATCGTAGATGCTGAGCCAGGCAAGCAAACTTTTTTTCTGTGAACCTTTTTCTGTTCCGTTGTGCACAAATTATTGAAATAGAATATTTATTATATACGAGCAGTTTGCTTAATGTAAAACTTGTAAAGATGAGGATTGTCAGTATCCGGATAATTTGATACCTGATTATGAGAAAAAATATCATTATGCGAATAATTACAATTACAAGAGATAATTGAACAAATCGAGATAACGAATAATTGAACAATTATCGGTTTATTTTTCTTACACAGGGTTCCCACTCACCTGGAATAATCAGGGAATCCAACTTAGCACTAAAAAATCCTGGAAAAGTCAGGGAATTTGATAACTTATTGTTTGAAGTTCACTTAGCTACAGCAGGCATTTAATGTTGGAGGCTAATGTGCCAACCATGAAACAATTTAAGAAAAGAATACAGTGAAATATTTTGATGTCTTTATTTTCATGCAACTATGATCTTTATTTTCCCATGGAATTATGATTTATTTACAAAATGGGGTACCTGGAAATTTCTGAGTAGTGATCTGGAAAAGTCATTGAATTTGATCGTGGCAAATGAGTGGGAACCCTGTTACATTTATTTGATTATCCGGATAACCGTGTACTGGATTATTTGATATCCTATTATTCGGATATTTATTCGATAATATTTGGCCGAATAATTATACAGATAATTTTGACAGCCCTAATTCAAGATTTTTCTTACGGATTTACTTAAACCACATCACAGATTTTACGGTGTTCATGGTTTCGCTTTTACAACTTCCAAGCCACTCTTACCTTTCTAAGAGATTGGTACGGAAAGTAAAGAGCAGGGAATAACCATGTGAAATGTGTTGACTTCTCTCTTCTATTTGAAAGTCCTGTCACATCCTAAGATTTTATGTTGTGTATAGTCGATAAAATAAAAGCAACTCAGTATCAGTTGTGAACAAATACTTAAGCTAAGGTTGCAGGGTGTGTAAAATGGTTAAACCGTGCGTGTGAAATAGTCCTTACCATAGCGTGTGTAGAGTCTTGCAAAACATACGTGTATCCTTTTTTTGATTTCCGACTACATTATTTTTTTCCAGGACACTGGAGACTTTTCTCGCAGTGTACCAATACCTGGCACTCTGAGGTGCACTCAGTCTCCTATGAAATTGAGTACGAGTGTGTCCATGATACTCCTGGACACCTTAGTAGTATCAACGAAGCCTCGCACTCCACATTTGCATATTTTAATTATTAAACACTTGATTATTGCTTGAATTCTATAGACGACAGACAAACGTACTCCGTGGATTGTCAGGTGGCTATTTGAGACACCGCTCCTTGAATGAATCTACGAAACAAGTTAGAACAAGAGTTTCTTGAACGAAAAATATAGACAACACACAAATTCACTCCATGATTTAATTACGCAGTAATTGAACACTTGGTTAATGCTTGAATTTTATAGACGCCAGACAAATTCACTCCGTGGATTGACAGGTTACTATTTGAGACACCCCTCCTTGAATGAATCTACGAAACAAGTTAGAACAAGAGTTTCTTGAACGAAAAATATAGACAACACGCAAATTCACTCCATGATTTAATTACGCAGTAATTGAACACTTGGTTAATGCTTGAATTCTATAGACGCCAGACAAATTCACTCCCCCTGAAGGCTTGTTTTAGGTTGGACGAAGAAAAAATATAGAAAAAAAATTAATGGGCTTTGGAGAGAAAGGGGAAAATAGTTGAAGAACCATTTTTAATTTTTGATTGAAACCGCACGAGACGATATAGTCCCTGAAGGCTGAAAGTTAATTTAGTTAAAAAAAAAAAAAAAAAGGAAAGAGTTTTTTTTTTCATGATCCTTTTTTTTTATCAGACAATACAAGAAATGAGAAAGAAGATTGAGAGCCTAGAGGTCAACGCCAAGAAAAAAAAAGAACACATGTCTGAATTTATTTATCCAGCTTGGCTGTGGGAATTAGTATTGAATTTGTTTTAGTACTGAACAGTACAGTATTGTGACAAGGCGTGTGTATTATTTCGTGCGAATTAAGGAGACAATTTGTCGGTAAGTAAAGAACATGGATTTATCATAGAAAACATTTTTAGAATAATCATTCAATCACCGTGTTTAAGAAACATAGTTTTATATTTATTACGCGAAATGAACTGATTTTGCATCTACGCAGCTACGTCAATCAATTGTCTTAAGTTAACTTAATGTTTACTTTGCTCCATAACGATCTGGCTTTTTGTATGAAGATAAAATGTATACCAAGGCTTTAACCGGGACTGGAACGTGGGCTGTTAGACTCAATGGACTATTGGCACATACCGGTTGGCCGATAAAATGTTAATTTATAGAACGTCAAAAAAATTACAGCCACATTTTGTATTTATGCATGTTGATTTTGTACGTCAAGTTACTACCTCTGTATTTGTTTGTTGAAACTAAGAAATATCACAGGCTGGAAATTGCCCAGGACTTTTGTTAAGCTATTATTGCAGTATTTTCAGGGTGGGACTGAGGGAAAATAAGAAAAACGCAGTTAGTGAATTATATGTTGTTGTTGTTTTTTTAATTTTGGGTAAGGTAAGATTTTAAAAAAAGGGAATCGTCCTGGACTTATATGAAATTAATACGGCGGTATTTGCCTGGTGGGACTGAGGAAAATATTAAAAAAAGATTGAATAAATTAACAATTTTAGCTTATTTTTTGTAAATAAAACTGTACGAATATATTTTAGCCGTAAATTAATTACAATGTTTTTTTCTGTTTATTTTCAGATCTGTGAATCACAGTGAAAATAGGACAAAAATAACGTCGTTGGAAACATATGGTAAGACCAAGTATTTTCTTTCTGCCGATTTTAAAAGGATGAAACATACACACCATAAAAGGTAGCAAACACAAACACTAATTGTGGCAAATAAACGTACGTTATTTAGAAAAGAAAGATTTTGTTTAAGCATGGCTAAAATTAAAAGCATGAGGGGCGCTCAATATTATGTGATACACTTTTGATACAAAATACGTAGGGGACCACGCTGGCTCAGTTGGTAGAGCACTTACCTCCGGTGCTAGGGGTTGTCGGATGGATGCCTACTGATGCCACTTGGCTCGGTGGTGAACAAACACTCTAAGTGTAGATTTTATTGGGGTGCTTCCGTTTTTTTGCACTTTGTTTATTGCGCCAATTTATTTCATCATTATCCATACGGCCTGAGCCATAGTTACCTAAAGGCATTAAAATAAATTCAAACAGAATACGTAACGTAGTTGGCGTTGACTGCGAGTACTTAAAGATAATTCTGTTTTATGAATTACTAT